>JAJGOT010000780.1:0-260996 GCA_022457155.1 Cladopsammia gracilis | reverse complement strand
TTGCGGACAGTTTCTTCTTCCGTTTTCTTCCTCAGATCTCATGAATAGTCGGATGGAAGTCTTGCGTTGCTTCAATTGCGATCATACAGGAAGGAGACACGAGGATTTCTTCAACATAACTAAGATTCATCCATCATTTGCCGAAAAAGCGGAAAGTAACGAAACGGGACAAGACGAGTCTGTAAAAGAAAACGCGTATTTTGTTTGCGGCGAATGTGTTTACGACCGCCTTCAGGAGTGCCAGAGCTGTTCAAAGCAAGCTCCTCTGTGTATGTTTAAAATTGCAGAGTGGTTCGGCGACAAGAAAAATCGCAACTGTATCGATTGTGCTGCAACGTTTGAGGCGCAAGGGCTTTTTCAGATAGGCTATCATTCTAGTGTTATCATTCGCCAGTGTTCGGTTTGTCGGCATTTTAAATATTTACCTTCGTTCATCAGTTGGAACAAACATAAGCCTCACGATAAGTTAAAGGATTGTTTCGAGTGCCAGCTTCGACGAGATATCGTACAATATAAGAGAGAAGTTCGAGATCGATACGAGGAGAAACTTCAACAAGAACCGGCGTTGGGTGATGACAACGAACGAGCAAGGACAGGTGTCGGCACCGAAGCTGTGTCGCAACAGGGAGCAACGTACGCATCGGTCGTTACAAAAGGATTTACTGATAGCAAGTCATCTTCTTCATCGTCCGAAAATAGTCAAATAAGAACTAAAGAAAATACAGCGCAATTGAACGTAACAAGCGAAATTGGACTTCACAAGGGAAAAAGTTTCAGCACCGGTTTGGACGGTAAGCTCAAATGCAATTCTTGCAGGTGTTTCTATAGTTAGCTATGTAAGATCCATCTCCTTTTAGTTTACAAATGCACTAGTTTTATTGTGTAGATATTTCCGATTTCTCATGATCAAATCGATTAATTTCTTTCCCAAAATAGTCTTTAATACCAGCTGTGTGTCTCATGCGGAAACATCGACATGTTATCTGTTGATATTATAAGGGCTTGTCTGGTGATAAAAATATTTGAAGTTTGTTTGTACTCTCAATCAATATTTATTATCACCAGTGTGGGACTTTGAATTAAGATATTGAATTTATACCTGTAAGCCTTCGTGGCCCCTTCAGATTTCCATTTATAAGGGGTACATGCAGGGATGTAGATAATAGCCGGGAACAGGGAAATTACCCGCTGTGAACTTCATTTTTCCTGCTTATAAAAGCCAAGTGCAGCTATATAAGAACTACATTTTTCGCGTTTTCAACCGGCTGTCAGTTCTGTATTTCCAGCTGTTAAGAACTGAATCTATCCCTGTACATCAGTAGGTCCAATCATTACAGCCGTGGTCACCCTGTATATACCTAATTCAATAAAGGTTGCTTTGGGAATTGGTCATTGGGCATACGGAACACAATGCAATGCTTCGCTTGAGTGGCCGCCAAACAATAGCTTCCCAATGCCCAATTACCAATGACCAAAGCAACCTTTATTGAATCAGGTGTATAGACTTTTACCCTAGGGAAACTTGACTTAATATTGATCCCACTTTTACTTTGAAATGGCTTGAAAATCAGCCTGCTTCAAACAACTCAAAAAAATTAATTTCAATAAATATATTATTTAAAAGCATAAGGCGACTGTAGTTCAAATTCATCTTTTCAAGTTCAATGTTACCAATCTTTTGAATGTGTGCAAATCATAGTACCTTAGGGTCATTCATTTGTACATTGTAAACGGATTTGTGTACCAGAGGGTCAACTGTTTTCTGACGAATTTAAAAAAACAAAATTCAAATCATGACTTTTAATTTTCGATTTTCAGATTTCCTCGGATTTTAATTTTCGATTTTTGTTTCCCAATTTCTTGGAAAATTAATTTCAATATTTGATTTTCATTTTCATTTTCCAACTCCTTGTACATTGTATCAAACACGAGGAAGAATGTTTCATCAGGATATCCAAACACCAAGAAGTAGGTTAAAAAATAAGGTGCAGCCAATTTTTTTTAACCCATTGGAGGTAACAAATAGAAATATTTCTAAATACATGTAGAAGTATTTCTGAACGAATAAACAGAAGCATTTCTACGCAAATTCTTCAACAAAAATTTTTTTATTTCAAAAGCTGACATTTTGATGTACCTGATGGAGTGGTTACTCATTGTCATTTGTTTACCATATATGGAAAGCATGTGGGTGAACCAAGATGGCTTACAATGATTCAGAATTTTGCATGTACAGCTTAGATATGGTGTACGTACAGTTCACCTTATGCACTTATTGACTGAGTGGGGGCTGGACGGGAAAATAGTTGGCTTGAGGTCATGACGTACGGACCGAGCCAGCGAGGTCCGTGCGCCATGACCGAGAGCCAACTATTTTCCCATCCGGCCCAACTAATCAGTCAATAAGTATTTTATAATATGACTATAAAGTACAGGAACAGTCGTGCAGTGTGAGGTCACTTGAACTCGAGCGGGGTCGGGCGGCTTTTTCTGGACCGGCTTACGTCAACCCGTCTGGCCACGCTCACGTCACCTTGTGATTCTATTTTCTGTAGGATTGCGTCAGTGGGGCCTCACGGTCATATTATAATAGCTTTTATCGCTTGTTAACGCTAAAAAAGATCAAAATGGGACTCACTGGTTCTGGACTGGGACTCATGATTTTTCATGAAATGAGTCCAGGACTCACCGTAGCAATTTGTAACAAAATTACTACACTGACCTTTTCACCTGAGGAAAGTGAAACTCGGGAAATTTTGGGTGAAAATGTAATATTATTAGTCTTAGTCTTAGAGATGGCAGTGAATCAGGAATTTTAATGTACTGTCACATTAACCCTTTCACTCCCAGAGTCAGTTATACATTGTTATGGAGACATGTACAGTGTAGTGTAGTTCTAACTTTTGAGTCTGTCAAGACAAATCATGCAATCATGGCATGTACTGTATGGTGTGCCATTCAAATGAAACCTCTTCAGCAGTACTTTTTCATGGTACTGTACAGTACCATTAGTTTTTCAATATTTTACAAAATGAAATTTGGGCTTTCTCTTGAATTTTTTTTGGCACCCTAGAATAGATACATGTACAAGGTTGGGTGATTGACTTTTTTAAATTCTTCCTTCAGAGTCATTTTGTACAAAAGTGCTTCAAGCTCTTAAGACATCATTTTGCCAACTGGAAGAGAAAACAAAGCTAGAACTTCAGCTTCTTCAGTCTGACCCTAAGTTCTGGAAGGTTGCACTGCGAGACAAGCTGTTGCGAGTTTCACAGCTGTTTTCCAGTCAAGCAACAGACCAGATCCATTTCAACGATGCTGAATCTCGCTGGGCGTACCTTGGTACTTACGCTGCGCTCATGCCACCTTGGTTCAGGCAACTGTTACATCAGGTCGGTTTGAACCTCTGACAGAGTTTATTAAGAAAAGCACAACAATGGAAGGTTAGTGTTTGTTAGTGTGTGTTGTGCTAGAATGTAGCCATCATACATGTACTTTTACAATACAGTACAGGTAGTAGTTTTAATGCATACTGCATACACTGTGGCTGGAATTTTATTTTGTAGAATGTACAGTGTATGTAAATACTGCTTGTACATGTACTGTAAGCTACAAGCAATAGGCCATTTCCGAGTTGCCTCTCTACCAAAGCGAGGCTAGGTTCGAAACCTTTCATATGAAAATGAGTTTTCATTCAGAGTTGAGACATTGTGTATTGTAGTGCATATTTCGAGGATAACATGGTTTTCAACAAGTCCCTACCCCCTCCCTCTTATCAATGTTGTACCAGATCCAAAGTAACATTTAAACCAACAATAAAAAAAAAAACATTGAAAGGGGGAGGGGGGGGGGGGGGGGGGTTCAGTAGCACATGGTATTGATTTGATTTGTGATATGCATTCGCTTTTATACCAAATGAACATTTTTTTGCAACAACAACAATAATTTATTCAACAAGAAACAACAACAACAATGTATACTTAGTATACAAGTGTTTCGACCTTTCTGCAACTGCTTGTCTGAGTCACTTTTTGCTACACAGCACAGGATTTGCCTTTCAGAAATGAATCATAGTTGATGTACGTTATCAATGTAATGAATTGATTTGAAAAAACAGTTTTTTATTCCACTGCAATTAGGCCACTGCAATGTATTCCACTGCAATTGTTTTTTTTTACGTCCTGTCCTTTCCGGAAGGTTTGTTTGCGTTTGTTATTGAGTCAAGAAACATGCATAGATTGAACTTATAAACATTAGTCTGTGCAAATATTAAGTCATATGATACAGTGACCGCATGTACTTTGCACTGTAATATAAAGGTGGGCAACTTTTTGCTAGTCCAATTTGTTCAGTGAATTTCGGATTACACTCTAGTAGTTGTGAAAATATTATTACTTCCTCGTCATTTTGCTAGCTACTGTAGCTTACATGTAAATGTAACCGAATGTTTTGCACTGCATATCCCAGTTGTCAAGTTGCCTATCTTTGCTCAGATTTCGTGAAATTCTTCCCTAGCAGCATTTTGGGATAGATTTTTTCAGCCGTTAACCAACCACTTGCCAAATGGAGTTGTTTGAGGACTGTGATAAAAATACCAAGTGTGGGCCTTCTACATCTGATGGGAACGAAGAGCGAGCTGCGATTACTGTGATAGATTTGAAAGAAAAAGCAGTGCATCAGGTGTATCTACAGTTAAGCCACATGTCACGCTTTCGTGACATACAGTAATATAGGTGAATAAAAACATTCTTCCGAAATGAAACCTTTTTGTCAATTTTAAAGATACACTTACAGCAAAAAGGCGTTCAATTTCATTTCATAAAAAATTACCCATGGTCTACATGTTTTTTTACGGTCTACACTTACATGTAACAACAAAATTTAATAAAGAACTTGTCTCACTGACACTCCATTTTTCCAGGTTACATGTCTGCTGTCTTGGTGCAGGTCCAGGTAGTGAGATTCTAGGTCTTCATCAGTTTCTTCCATCTAACACAGAGTGGATGTGTTGGATAACTGTGAGCAGTGGTCTCACACAGCACAGATTCTGTTGCATGATGTCTGTGGCATACCCATCCGCTATGGTGCCTTTGACATTTGCAATAGTCAAAGTCGAGGCAATAGAGGAGACCCAGGTTTAACAGCAAATTATGCATTTAAAAAGGTAAGTGTTCCAGGCAGGGATAGAAAAGGTTACATGTACATGTACAATCATGTATGTTCTATTACTACACGAACCTACATCTACACTGTACGTGTATGACAGATACTTCAATCAAGAGCCTATTATTTGAAAATCAATTTTATCCTTCTTACTTTCTCTCATTAGGCCAAGTTGTTCCTGATGGCAAAGTTTGTGTCTGCTGTTCAGAATCTTCCTGGGGCATTTAAATATCTGTTAGACATTCTCAAGCGAGCTGCACCAGGCACACTCTTTCTCTTTGTGGACAATGCTCACATCCAAACCAAGACGTTTATTGAAGACTTGGTGTTTCCTTCACGAGACAGTAGAGAACGTGAAGAGTACAAGGAGAATGACTCATTCAGGTTGTACACTACTTACGCAGAATTGAACTCTGATCGTGAAGAAGGCTTGAAGTCTGCGGCACTATGTGAGTGGGTGAGTCTAATGACTTACTGGTTGGACAGACACCCAATATTGGACTTAAGGGTGAATGTCCATCTGGCAGTGAAAAAGGGGTGAGAATTTTCATGGTGCAAAAACAGGGAATTGACAGCACAAGAAACATTTTTTACATTATTCAATATTATTAGCTTATTATTTTTGCATTTTTTAGGATTTTACTTTTTACTTTTTGGAATTGTTGGGTTCTTAGTTATGAACTGGTGATAAAATTCTAGTAGAAAAGAATTTGTTTGATGATTGTACCGTACTTATAAAGTTTCATTTTTACCAATGGTCAGGAGACAATTCAAATCACAAGAACTGACCCAAAATAATTACATAATTATTATTAGTCACTTGAAATGTGTTTGGATTAATATTTGAATTTGAGAGGCAAGATTTACATACATGTACACTGTATTAGTACAGTCATGAGTTCCCATTGTTGATGTGGTGGGTCAAAAAGTGATGTTTGGATCAAAGCTTGGTAACTACTGAAAAAATGACATCCCTGAGTAAACCAACTGTATGTTGCTGTGCCGAAATGCTCCCCATAGAATATTCCATAATCATGTCTGGGGAAATGACTGCAAAAAATCCAGTTTTTTAGGTAATATTGTTAGTTCTCATGAATTGAAATCGGCTGGCTCAAAGAAGCCTGGGACACGCAGTACATGTACACTGTAGCCAGCGGGCTTGGCAATTTAGCTTTTTGGATGTGCGAAAACGTTGTTCATACACTGTAGATGTAGCTAGCATTTGAGGGAGCTTTTCAGTTGAACTTTTCTTGGTTGTTCAATTTAAAGATCAAGTCGCACACTGGTTGTAATTTTAAGAAAAAAATTGTTCTTCTTCCTAAAACTGAAGAAGACCATTGTACATGTACATAGTTTGTGTAATGGCTGAAACAGTAATAATTCTAAAAATCAAATGTGTCGTCTTTTCTCTTAAAAAAAAAATAACCAGTACAACTGTACATTTTATTATGTACATAATTGTACATCCAGTGAACTTGGACGTTTTTCTGTACAGGGGACTAGTACTACATGCAGGCTTTTAGCCAGAAATTGAAAAGTGGGCGTCCTGAAGGTAATTCCCATCATAAATTTTTAAAGGATTAGGTGCAATTTTCATGAATTTCTTCAGAAAGTGGGCGTCCACAGGACGCCTGGACACCCTGCTGGCTAAAAGCTTGATTACGTGTATCCCATGATGGTTTTTCAGTAATTTACAACACAAAATCCCTCATTCTAGGGACTGAAGTAAGAGGATATTTAAGTACATGTGAACAGATGTTCTACTCAGTATTTGTTCCAGTACAGCACTGCATTGCAGCAGCTGTTTTGAATTTTTGCAGACATTTTCTCAGACATTAATTTTTTTTTTTTTTGGGGGGGGGGGGGGGGAACAAATTGGATGCAGTGTTATTTCTTACATGTACATGTACCATGGTATCTGCTTTCTGAGGAAACAAGTTATAAAAACCAATCCCTTTCCCCATTTTTAATCTTGCCTCTTCGATTGCAGTATTTTTCCAGTTGTAAATTAATTACCTTGATCACTCTCCTTGATTTGGGGTAGTTAATAAATGATTAATTATCAAACATTCTCACATACAAATACATACATGGTGCATGTTGCTTTAAAACAATACAAAAACTAATATTTTACACATATTTATGATGCTATTATCGTCAGCATTCATGTGTACATCAACCCAAGATTTAGAGAACCTTTAGCTAAGCTGTAATAAAGAATGCAAAAGCATGTCAAATATGCTGGCCATAAAAAAAAAGAAAACAAAATAACTGTCTGTCATGCTGACAAATCTTAACCGATTTAATTTAACATTTAACCATTTAATTTCCCTTATATTAAATAAATACCTATTAATAACAAGTCATTTCTTTTAAGCTTTTGAGAGACATGTTCATTTGAAGAATTGAATGGTGCATCAAGACAGTTTATATTGATGTAAAATGTCCCAAATTTATGTCGTTCTTTTAATCCTGTTTGCTGAACAGTGAACTGTTATATTGTAAAATCAAATTTTGATTGCCCAAGGGAATTAAGTGGTTAATCCGTTAACAATAATTCCAACCAGAGCTCTTGCTTTAGTGTCATTTTTTACAATAATTAATATAATGTATAATTGTGTAAAAAAAGGGTAAAAAATAGAAAAGCCAACAAAAAAAGTCATCCATTTTTCTGCCCTTACTCATTCGTTCCTTTGGGGTGGGAGAGGACAGGGTTCTGAATTTTCTGCATGGACCCATGCCCTTTACTCTTGGTTCCTGCTCCTTTTATGGTCCTACCATCTTTTTCTATTTTTTTTTTCAATTCCAAAATATTATGTGATGTTGGAAATTTTTTTTTTACTAAATCCCACTTATGGCCATGTTACTTATCCCCCTGAGGGGCAGGGTACTCTCATACATACCATAAGCTACATGTATATTGTTATGTTCCGCTGTGAAGGATATGGTTTTCAAGCAGTTTAGTCTGGGATAGGGTAAAGAAATCAGAGAGTTGTGGTCTGGACGGAATAGGGTATCATTTTCCTGGAAACTGATCAGTGGTATGACGATTTAGTGAGTATGGGATGGGTGGGGATTTTTCATGTCTTGTTTAGAATAGGGTTCCATTAATGCGGCTGATAGTACAAGGTATTAGGGTTTCAGAGTCCCGGTGGTACACCACCTCACCAAAATTGACAGAGTACCCCCGACCCCAGGGGTATCCCACCCATCCTCGTTCCCTCTCCCCCTCTCCCTCCCTGTTCCCTCTCCCACCCATTCAGGGTGAGGAAACGGCTGACAGTTACCAGAAAGAAAGAGATCATTATAATATTGTTTAAATGTACATAACATACAGAAAGTCGCTGGAGATGTTACAGAAATCTTTGGAGTGGTACTGCATGCTATTCACCATTGTATAATGTTGATTTAGCCTTGAAAATCAAATTGCTTCTGACTGATTATCATGTGTTTTGCATTCATTTTTGGCCTAAATGATGTAAATTTGAAAACAGTGGAAAAATACAAAGCCAAAAAGGTATTAGTGATCTCTTTGCCCTTCAGCTGTAACTCATCTGTGCACGTACCCACAGGGTAGGGCAGGACAGGACAATGAACTTCTTGCCGGTGATTAATACTTATTGACCAAGCTTGTTTGATCCAGATTTACTCATAATAATAAATGTCCTGGTTTACTTCCTTGTTATCACGAAGGGAAATTAACTCGACTGATATTTCAACATGTATATCTGGTTCCCAAGTTTGGTGAATAACTACTATTTCTGTTTTTACTTTAGTTTTGAAAACCTAAAACATTAACAAAATCTAAAAGAACAGGTGTAACAAGCATGAAATGTATAATAACATAACTTATTTATAATGATTATTAATATTAAGTAATTGAGACTTTCACCTACATGTATGTAACATCTAAAGTAGATTCCCTTGTCTTGTAATTCTTTTATATGTAAAATTGCCTTCAAACAATTCTTTGTTTGTATATGATTATTAACCCTTTCATAACTGGCAGTCCCGGGAGCACTGAATGTTTAAAGTCTTTAGATGAAATTTTCAATTCAGTGACCATTAACACGAAAGTTACTGAACAGTAACTTTCCAACTTTTTTTTTCGTTTGTTACTAAAATGGAACGTGGAATGTTTTTTTTTCTTTTGACCTTGAGCACTTTGTGGGCAGTGTTGACACTGCTTTCAAAGGGTTAGCTCTCCATTTTAAGAAGATGCTATAACAATCCGTTTTTACTCAAGTGTTGTCACCTATCTGTAGCTTTTTGGTTTGTTAAAAATAATTTACAAATCAAGGGAGTCGCCTTTGGGTGCGAGCAAAATAACCTTCTACCATTAATTAATTTAAATATGAAGGCTTGGACTGTTTGGAAACTGGTGAGGCAGGGCATGCTAAACTTCTAACTTGGAGGGAGAAATCCCCCTTTGAGGTTGCATACAAAACGGCTATCGGCAGTATTGGCACTGGGTTGATTCAGTGTTGCTAAAACTCGGGGGCATACAAAACGGCTGGAAATCGAGCCCCCCCCCTCCAAAAAATATATATAATTATATATATATTAAATTAAATTAATTGAACTGTGGAGTTTGCAGGGCCAGAGTCTTACCAGATTTTAAACAGTCCACCGTTAAGTAAATAATAATTATAGTTAACTTTAAAAAAGCATTGTTATTGAAAATTGCTATTTTTTTGCTTTGGTTTTAACCGATGAGATTTTAGAGTCGAAAAATTGGATAATAAGGTTTATGTCATGCTTTATTGAAGCATTTTTTTTTTATCAAGCAGGTCTTTCGAGGTAGATTACAACCTCTAATATTTTTTATTCAGTTAAGAGTGTGGTGTTTTTTTTTTTACTTGAATTAAAAATGGGAAGTGGAAGGGAAGACGTTTCTGTTTGCGATATAAATGATCACACGACAAAGAAGAAAAATATGAAAAACTAACATACTCCTTGGCAACTCAGCAAGGGTAGGTGCGCTAGGAGACGCTGGTTACTTCAAATTGGTGTGCACTTGTCATAGTATTTATTGTTGTTGTTGTTACTGTAAATTAAGGAGTGTAACTTAAACGGTACTTATATCTCCCACGAAGGCAACTCCACATGCAGAAGTGTCAGTGTCGAACTGCTAGTCCTGCTGACAGTGATAAAGGGGAGGGGGAGGGGAGGGTTCTGTCATAAGTTATAAGGGTAGTACCGCTGTGAAGGGTATGGTTTTCAACTGCAGTTTAGTCTGGGATATGGTAGAGAAATTGGAGAGTTTTTGTCTAGAAACTAGAAAGTGGTGTCTGTGATAGGGTAAGGATAATTAGGATTAGGGTTGCAAAATGCAGGTGAACGTGGTCTGGTATAGGGTAAGGGTTTCAGAGTCCCAGCGGCACACCACTGCCGAAAACCCGGGCGAAAAGTATACAGAACAACCCCCCCCCCCCCCCCCCCCCCACGGAAGGAAAGAAAGGACCACAGTAGAGTGTTCAGGATATTTGATAAACTTTAAGAGCTGCTTATTCTCGAGCATTCATATATTAAAATTCCCACGGTTTTCCAGCTTGATTCTTCCGCATTAACAGAAAGCATACAAATAGGCGTATCATTTCTCTGGATTATTGTTTATCTTGACCAGTCAAACTTTCCTTCTTTGTTATTGATCGCTTTACCGCTCTGTTCAATGTGCTATTGTGTCCAAGCACAGTCGTATATGTTACAAACTAAACCTCTCATGACTATTTTTGAGATAAAAATATTGCCACTGTCACAACGGATTCCGAAATCTGTGACGTCATTCGTGCACAGCGCTATGGACCTTGGATGACCTTTACTTTCGAACGGAAACGTGGAGGTGTAGATTTCAGGGTTTACGCAACCAGGTTCAGTAACCATAGGAGGCAGAGAAGGAATCTTATATTTGCATTCAGAGTGACCACATTAAGAATAGCTCATCGCACCTTCCGTTCATCATAACGAAGCCATGAAGCCGCTTGTTTTTGTGCTGTCCTCTGTGTTCATTGCCCTTGGTGCTGTGGTGCCATATTGGGCATATTCTGTGAAAGCTGCTCAACAATGCGACTCTTGTACCGGAAGCAACTGCTGGGTTAAAGCCGTTTAATACGACCAAGCCTTGTAACAGGTCATGCTTCGCAATTGAGTTACGGCAGGATAGTCCAGACGATACGGATCCTTTCGTAGTGAAGTCAGTGAAAGGTTGTACCTCTGACCTTGTATTCGTGCGAGGATGCTGTGGCAACAAGTGTTACGACAATAAGAGAGAGTTTGGTTTCAGCATGTATTACATTTGCGTTTACTGTTGTACCGGAGACAAATGCAACCAGGATCATGGTAAACCTACTAGTACTAACTCTGGATCAAAGATAAAGGATGATATCTTGACCACCCTGTCTGCTTCTATCGCATTTATTCTCTCTTAATTGAGAAGAAATAATTCAGTGTCAGCAGAAAGGGAGAATCGTGTTCAACGTAGGACCGGAAACGTTTAATTGTTGTTTCGAAAGGATACTTGTAGTCTTTTCATGTATAATGCATTGAACAAGTCCAAGATTAAGTAATCTGTGTATTATATTCATTAAATCCTTTTATTTTTAAGACAAGAATGGAGCGGTACTGTACGAACGGCATAAATTAAAGATCTCTTGTGTGCATGTGTTCTCTTTATATCTGTGACGTCATGAGGTTCAGTCAGCAGACACAGCCCACCCACAAAGCCACAGGATAGAGTTTTGGTATTCCTTTTATATAATGTATATAGATAGGCTCAGCCCAACAGCGCAGCTCTCTGAATTCTTCCAACCATGTTATAACCTAATTATTCCTAATTCGAAATTTAAACATTTCTTTTTTTATAAATGGACACCAAAAATGCACAATATAGAAAAGAAAGTTAATGATAAGCTTTACAAAGGTGAAAAGGTCGGAAACACAAGAATTAAGCTTAAATGAGTTGAATTGTCAGTTGGACGAAATAAGGTTTAAATGATAAGGACTTGGCTCTATATCCCTCCAAAAACGCTTAACTTGCAGAGTTACGCAGCCACAAATGCGGTCTTGACCACTGTTTGAGAAATGTCAAACTTGTCTGAGTAGCAAACCGCGAAAAAATGCAGGGAAAACCATTTTGCAAACTGTTTTCTCCGCTAAACATAACAAAAGTGTTTACTGTAGCTGACGTTACATCGGCCGTGTAGCCGCGGGAAGCGCGCGAAAAATAAAGCCTCGTCTTGGTTTCAAAAGTCCTAAAATCCCGGATGTTGCGCTACGTCGTCCGCGCATTTTGGGCGCATGTCGTACGCGCCCGCGAGCTAACCCCACACCATATCGTACACGCCTGCGAAAGATCCCACAAGCCCTGACCATGGTTCTATGAGTATGGAGCTCCGCGAGTTTCGGCCCGTGAAAGCTCCGCCATAAACTCAGACGCCTCCAGATTAACTTTAAACAGAAGCCTTTAACCAAAAGCCGAGCAACTGTGATTAATTTTTGCACGGCATTTTTTGCAAATTGTTCAATTTTATCTCGTGCATGAATACGCGGAGGGGCATTTTACGGTATTAAATTCTCCAGCAGACGCGTGCGAGAATCCACGCTTTCGTGTTCACGAGATAGTTCTTAGAGCCCTTTGATTAGATTCCTTTTTTCCCGGGAAATTAATTTATATCTGTTTCCGCTCAGCATGAGTCAATAATTGCATTGTTTTGCTCGAAAACATTTTGTATTAAATACAGACCTAAGATTGCGCCGGGGCCGGGAATCAAACCTGAATTCATGTTTCAAATTAAACCTATCTTTGAGACAATATACACCGAATGCAAATATGGCCATCCAACAATTTTGTGTTTGGACAGGTTCTCAATAAAAAAAAAGCAATTGAATAGTGATAAAGATCAGGTCAAAATAAGTCATTGTGTGCATTTTCAAGGCCATATTCTTATTTTAGGGAAGTTATAAGCAATCAAATTTTGGGAAAAACATGAAAGCGAGGCTAGTCAGGATAGAATGTCTGCTTAAAATTTCAGTGAGCCATAACTTTGCAACCGTTAAACCAAAACACTCAAACTTTGCAAGATGATACACTAAGCAGCACTTGTTTACGTGATATCATTAATTTCTCTGAAACCTTGGCCAAACAGAAAATTGCCTGTTGGCCATATTTGTATGGCCATTTTTCCACTTTCAGCAAAGTTTCAGTTGTTCCAATGAATAGCTTTTAGCCATGAGCCGGGCATTCCATCTTCTTGCGAAAGGAACTCGCCAACAACACATTTTCCCATACAAAATTATATTCTTATGCATGCAGAGTCACAACGGGAGTCAGAAATCTGTGACAACTACAATGGAGGTCAAACGTAGCTTGGACACCTGTAAAAAATGTGAAACAAATAACATGTTACTAAAAATGTGGTTGTTGTTCATCGTGGTGTGTAAGATAGGTAAACGCTTTTTTTCGTTTGTCTCACGATGGAGTCACTTTAAGATGTTGATCGCGACGTTTCGACTGCTATTACTGCTAGTCTTCATCAGGCGATGAGGTCGATTGGTTACGTGTCGCTTATGTAGCACGTTCGCTTGTTGCTATTGGTGCATTTCGATCCTCCCCATGGCTACTCCGTCATTTTGTTCGTAAATCGATCCATCGTACTGGAAATACGTAGATCTCAAAACGAAATTCAAGAGGTCGGCAATCTGTGTTGGTGTTAGCGTTGTGCGGTCAGCAAGGCCGGGATCATTCTCTAGTTTTCGCAAGGTTGCCTGTGCGGCACCTTCTATCGGCACATTGGTAAAGAGTGATTCTACGTCAAAAGATACGTAGATGACACATTTACCATATTAGATCAAAGCAATGTCGACGGTTTCTTGCAACATCTCAACAACCAACAGCCTACCATTCGTTTTACCATGGAAACAGAGAAAAACAACACTATCCCTTTCCTAGACACTTCAGTTACAAGGGACCATCCGCAGTCAGTTAAGCGTGGTATTGTGAAATGTCTGTATGGCCGAGCCAAACACCTCATTACTAGACAATCAATTATCTCCAACGAAAAGAAAAATTTGTCGTTGGTTCTTGTTTCTAACGGATATCCTTCCTCGTTTGTACAAAAAAATCACAAAAACGAAAGGACCGACAACAAAGAAGGAATCCACGCAGGATTTTAAATCTACTGCAGTATTGCCCTATATCAAAGGTGTATCAGAGGTTCTTCGCCGCTGCCTACAACAACAAGGCGTACGCACTGTTTTCAAATCTGACACAACTCTCAGGTCACACTTAGTACGACCTAAGGACGTCCTCGACTCTAATAAACAGGACGGTGTTGTCTACAAGATTCCTTGCGAATGCGGCAAAGTGTATATCGGAGAAACAGGGAGGTCTATGCATGAAAGGATAAAAGAACACGATAGAGACATACGGCTTGCTCGTACTCAAACCTCCGCGGTTTCAGAACACGCTAACAAGACCGGGCATTTTCCTATTTGGGACGAGGTTAAGGTTACAGAGTACCTCCAGATCGAAAATTTATTGAATTTTTTTTGGCGTCAAAATAAAGTTTACAGAATGAACTTTCATCCCAAAAAAAGAAAAAAAATTAACGAAAAAAAGGTGAAAATTGACGGAGAAATGACAGTATAACTTTTGTGGGCGGAGTTTGTTTATGAAGCGATACGTTTTTTTAAGCGCTGATGTTTTCTCAAAGTTAATTTTTCGCTCGTTGGGGACACTTTAAAGAGCTTCAACTCAAAGGGAATTTGTTCGATTTTCCTCAAATTTGGACAGAAGCTAGGCTAACATATAATCAACAAAAACTTGTCGGCGAATTTCTTATTTCCGAAAAGTTTTTCGTCAAGAGCCATTTCCGTGCGATCATTCCATTTTTTTCTCCCTTTTTCGAAAATATTCTGTAACTTTTCACTGCAATTGAATATGGGAAATCGCCGACACGTTTTTTTAGCGCTTCGTGTCCGGACCCGAGAACAAATCAAATTAGCAAAATACAATAATCGCTTTGAGTTATAGCGTTTTAAAGCTGATTCGGACGTTCGAATTTAGACGTCGCAAAAAATTCGACAATTCATTTTATTACCAAATGGTTTCCATATTTAGATAGCCAGCTCTATAAGCTTTAATTTGATATCTGGGTTTAGGTATATTAAGTGTAATCTTAAGACGCTAGAGCTGTTATACTGGAGACACCCCCGAAGGTACACTGTAACCTTAAGTTTATTGACCGTGACCCACACTGGTACATCCGTAGAGTTACCGGAGGCCATCCACATAAGACTTCATCCTAATAACATCAACAGAGATAGTGGAATTGAAATTCTCGAAGCGTGGATGCCCACAATCAAGAGGCATAACAGCCGACCGATATCAAATCGGACCGGAGAGGGAACAACATCTTTTCGGAATAATAATGAGGATCGAAATGCACCAATAGCAACAAGCGAACGTGCTACATAAGCGACACGTAACCAATCGACCTCATCGCCTGATGAAGACTAGCAGTAATAGCAGTCGAAACGTCGCGATCAACATCTTAAAGTGACTCCATCGTGAGACAAACGAAAAAAAGCGTTTACCAAATAACATGATAATGTAATACTACTATAGTTATCTTTGGGGCCGCAATTTGAGCGTATCCCCCCACCTCCCCAAACCAATGTTGACCAATGTAAGTGAATAGTTTTTCTGTGTGAATGTCCGTTCGATCATCAAATCTCAACATTGCTTGGGGGGTGAAGGGGGTGGGGGGAATCTTATATTTGCATTCAGAGTGCACATAAAGAATAGCTCAGTGCATCTTTCGTTCATGATAACGACACCCGAAGCAATAAAGTCGTTTGTTGTTGTGCTGTCCTCTGTGTTCATTGCTCTTTGTAGTGTGGTGCCATATTCTGTGAAAGCTGCTCAACAGTGCGACTCTTGTACCGGTAGCAGCTGCTCGGTTAAAGCCGTTACGACCAAGCCTTGTAGCAAATCATGCTTCACAATTGAGCTACGGAAGGATAGTCCAGACGATACGGATCCTTTCATAGTGAAGGGATGTACATCTGACTCCGTATTCTATCGACGAAGCTGTGTTAACAAGTGTTACGAAAAGAAGAAAGAGTTTGGTTCCAGCATGTATTACATGTGTGTTTACTGTTGTACCGGAGACGACAACCGGGATCATAGTAAATCTTGTAACTCTGTATCAAAGGTAGACGGTGGTGTTATCTTGACTGTCCTGTCTGCTGCTCTCGCAGTCACAAAATATCAGTCTTATTTTCTTTGAGAAGAAGCAATTCAGTTGCCCTCGGAACAGACTGAATAGAGAATAGGTGAATTCATATCAATCTGTTCGACGAAGGGCCGAAAACATTTATTTGTAGCACTTCAAAGGATACTTGTAGTATTTTCATGTATAATGCATTGAACAAATCCAAGAAGAAGTAATCTGTGTGCCATGTGTAATCATTTTATTTTAAAGACAGATCTAGGCAGTTTGTGAACGTTAACGGAGCGGTACTGTACGAACGGAATAAATAATGATCAGGCCCCAGTTGTTCAAAAGGTGGATAACGCTATCCACCGGATAAATCACTATCCAGTGGATAGGCATTAGCAAAACCAATTGTGCTATCCACTGGAAATCCGGTGGAGCTATCCAAGTATTGAACAACCCATCTTACGGGAGCTGCTACATGACCCGAACCGGGGCCTGTTGTTTGATGTCTTGTTTGTATGAGCGTTCCAAATATCATTCTATGACGTCATAAGCTTTAGTCTGTAGACATAGCCTATCCACCCAACTTGAGGAGACTGAGGGGTTTTGGTACTCCATTATATAAAAACGCAGGCGCCTAAAGATTAAAAACTTTGTACAGGAGATCAAATTAGCTCTTGTTATGGTATTTTTTTTAGACTGGATTATTTTTACGCTTCTCAGTCCTCGGGACATTAATTAAATATTTTTCCGCTCAGCATGAGCCAATAATTGGAATATTTTGCTCGGAAAAATGTTTCCCAATATATAGACCTAATCTTTAGCTGTCAAACCAAGATACATATATATATATATATATATATATATATATATATATATATATATATATATATATATATATATATATATATATATATATACCAAATTACTTTATTGCATTCCACTATTCCGTACGCGTTATATGTTGCGGGCAACACACCTCGACCAAAATTCCGAGTAGTAATCAATCAGCATATTAGAGGAGCGCCATTTGATTAAAATATAGGGTATCACACATGCACATACAAGTTTTAATACTTGGCTACAAAACCGGCATACCAATACCGACTTACTTGTATTACCATAAAATCATGTTCTTAGTCATCAGAATAGACCCCAAAATTGTCAACTTCTTTATTTACCTAAAGCCTCAGAGGTGTAATAACAGTACACCAAACTGACGAAAAGAAAGAACCTACTGTAATCTTGAGCTATATTATCATTTGAAGGTGTACCGTTATGTTTTCTAACAATATGATTACAATTAATGCATGTCATGTTCAATGACGGCACTGCTTGCCATACCAAAAAATAGCCACACTCTTCAGACCTATACACCCTGATCCGCGTCGTCATCTCTTATCTTCACTTCCAAATGGCGCGGATCCAAATTAACTATAATCTTCAATGCTGGCCAGAATGTTTAGGAAACTTTTCATTTTCCCCATCTAAACAATCAATAAAATATACTCCCCCTCCCCCCGCCCCCCGAACAAAGTTGAGTGTCATGAGTCAATCTTCTACGCTTTGTGGACTTCAACATTGTTTATGGGTGTGGGGAAAACTTTGTAACGCTATTTAGGTGAGCGTTTATAATCGCTCATTTTCAATTTGCACACAGAAAAGGTTATAAAACGCTAAATAAAGTGCCCTTAAAAATTCTGGCCAGCATTGTATATAAAAATGGAAACATTTTACAGTGGAACAAAGGAATGCCATCTTGTCTTGCGTCAATTCTCTCAGTTCAGCGGTCTCCATAGAAAAATGGGGGGAGGGTACTCCCTTTTAAAAGTTACGGAGGATGATCGTTTTTAGGGGGCAAAATTCGTGGTTTGGTACCACTTAGCGTGCATGAATGGTAAGTGACCAATGTCATGAAATTATACTCAGGACCAACTTTTCAGAATAATCGGTACCTCTTAGGGGTAAAAATTAATGTGCCACACCCACAAAACAGGTTTCTAGTATCTTTTTTGGATTCTTTTCAAATTGTCGACGATCGTCCCCGTCCATTTTATATGGGAGTCCACCCCCCCCCCCCCTCCCCCGGGGGCAGAAAGAGGCAGGCTGTCCGACATTCAAAGAGAAGCATGGTCGTCATGAAAATGCTTCAGTAATGGCTCGGTTAGGCGACTGAGATTAAAAATAACTATGGCTTCGTTCACAGGCTTTAAGAGTCTTCTATTTTCTAAGATGGCGTCATCATCTTGCGTAAACATTGTGTAACTTCCGTTCTTTGTTCTTCAAGTATATATATATATATATATATATATATATATATATATATATATATATATATATATATATAACCTGAAGAAGCCTGGTAGTGGCCAGCCGAAATATTCAGTGTATGAACGCATCTACACGATGTTTAGATCAGTCCTTGCAGTAGTCCTCGGATACTTGTGTATCTTATTATATTTTGACCGATCACGATCTGTCAGTGACGCAACGTTGTGCAAGCTTGATCATACACGGTTTTTTTGCAGTGGTTTCTTTAACTTAAAACGTTGTAAAAGTGTCGGTTTGACTGTGTTATTAGAAATTTAATAATTTACTAAGAAAGTCCTAGATAGTCCATTGCACTCGGATTACCAGTGAGAAGCCAAGGACTTTCAGGAAGTTTCAAGTAATGTCCCGTTGAATTGTGTTCCAGTAATAAATTTGGTCCTTTATAAAGACAGGGTTTAGAGGCGGCGTATGGTTGCAGCCTTATGTCCCAGCTGGGACAAAGAGGATAAGGTTAGGTTATGAAAACACGTTGTTCTTGGGGATCCTCACTCGCTGTTCTGAAAACCAGTTTGGATTAACAATATAATAGTGTTTCTTTCTATCCCGGGTGGGATGGAAAAAGCATGTATCGCGAACATAACATACATTCTTTGGATGCTTGGATAACAACGTGCTAGGCCTGGGAGCCACCTTCCCCAGTACCTCCTTGTCCTTATTGCCAGGGCGTGACGTCATGACGTTTTGATCACGTGCTGATGCTGTCGTTTGAAGCATCTTTGGCAATTTTTGCGCACGTGTACCTCTGAAAGAACTGGCGGTTTGTGATTGTGATGCCGACTGCATAGCAAATGTGCGGTTTGTTTGTTGTCGTTCATGCCCAGATGAACGTGAAGGATTCTTTAACTGAACCTCGTTTGCGAAAGTCGGTGCATTGCGTACAGTTTGTGTTGACGAAATTACCAGCTTCTTCAACATTTGATCTGCGGTGAAATTCTCCTTTAGGGAGCCAATTTCTGCTGACCGCGTTGTAAGCTTAGCCTGAGAATTCGACACGTCTGGAAGTTTTGGCGAACACGCTTTCTCTACGAAAGACTCGCCGTGATCAAGAAAACGTTTCCCTTGATCCAACAACTCAGTTTCCACAGGGGGTGTTTTTTGCTCGAGGTATTTATCCTTTTCTTCCTTGACATAGCTTGTCATTCCTGCAGCAAATGGAGGCCTTAAATACGTCAGTTTGGTACCTCCTCCCAATTCATACCCTTTAGCTGCCGTAGGTCGGCGAGGCTCGCACCATGAGTATTTTGGCACTTGACTGTGTAACACGGGTTCCTCAGAGTTGCAGTATCTCGTGGTGTATTCAGTGTGGAATGGCTTTGTGCGAAACTTGTCGAAGTACTGCTTATAGCCTGGATATGACAGCTTCATGTTTGCAGTTATTGCATTTATGCTGTTGCGATTATACAGATCTCCTTTGAAGGTAGATAAATTGTCTTCAGCGTCAGCCACTGAAGTGATTGTGGATTGCCTTGCGGTATAAAAACTCGCGTTTGTCTCTGTTGCTTGCAATTGTTTTCAGGATTAAACGCAGTACAAGCAATTTGGATTTCGTTTCGAGCCGGTTTAAGCACTTGGTCCACGATATATTACAGACCTATGCAGTTCACTAACTCCCGGTGGTGTTCAGTCTGAATGATTAAATCGTAAACGAAGTCAGTTGCTATGGATCTAGGTTCCAGAGGTTCCGTTACGTGTTACCACTATATGTATGTTAAATGTTTAATGGGAAGTGTCGAGATTAACAATGTTCTCAGTGGGTATGCGGTTTGGCAACCTGCATTGAAGACAAAACATATAGATAAATGAGATAACGTATTCGCCATATTCATCATGCACACTGAGTAAATAATTCTCATCATTGTTATTTTCTTTTCGTTCAAAACGTTTTTAGTTTTCGATTTTTTTTCTGAAAGCGTTAATATCATCAGGAAACTCACAAAGTGATGCTTTCAGTTATTTAGCGAATTTAAATTTGCTTCTTCTCGTATTAATTTACACATTTTTATGATTATTTTAAGTTCATTTTATTTTTTATTTCCAATCGTCGATTCTAAGATATGCCATTTTGAATGGTTTATACAATGACTCCCGTTGAGATATTCATCCATTCTTAACCCGCTGCTGAGTTATTATTATACAAAAAGATTTCCACGCTGTAAATTCTTTTGGCCATTGTCATTATTTCGATCGAGAACTTTCTGATGCCCGCGTTTTCTGTATAGTTACCAAGGTTACCTGAAGTTGACTTTTCTCGATACTCGTTTTACTATTATTGGGAGGGGGGGGGGGGGGGGGGGGGGGGGGGGGGGGGGGGGGGAGGGGGGGGGGGGGGGGGGGGGGTGGGGGGTCCCGTATCGCTTGTCTGTTTAATTTTTATCAATGTTTCACGTTGCTGTCGGAAATTGAAGGAACATTTGTCTCTTGTCACGATTTCATTTTACGTGCTGTTGCTACTTTTTGGGTCATGTCGCCTGTTGGAATTTACCCTGGCAGGGCCTCTTTATTGCCATATGACTACAGTTGGTTAAAAATATTATAAGCGCGACGTTTCGGTGTCGTACTGACACCATTATCAAGCGAAAGCGAAAGATACAAAGAGGACGCGTTTACAAGCGAAAGGAAATCTGCATACTCTATTTTGATCATGACTACAGTTATAACTAAAACTCCTGGCCTTTACATCCGCTCTGCGTATCGGACTGTTCACAGCACTTTCATTATAAGTATTAGTCATTTCAGGTCACTTCATTTTGGCCAATTTACTAACAGATATACTTTAAGAATATTCCATGCTGTATGTACGACACACAACTGGTTTAACCGACACTAAACCAAACAAGTTTTATTGCTGCATTTTCATTACGTGTTATTGAAGACTAATATCTTTATCTGATCCAGTAAGTCACTATAAAAGCCAAATAATATATAGTAGTCGCTATCTGTCTTCTCATTGACTAAGAGCCTACAGTTAGTTCTGGAAATCAGCACACCCTAGGATTATTCATTTATCTGCTAGCAGATTAATGAATAATCTATAGGGTGCGCTCGCAATGCATGATTTCCAAGAGCAACGTCAAGTTCATGAGTGGTGAGTGGCAGCTTTGCACACAGCCAAGTAAAAACATGACTCGTCGATTCCTTCTTCAACCGAGCAAGAAATTGAGAAATTGCTGGACGATAACGCAAAAAGCTCCACAAAGGTTGCGAAGGAGCTGTTCCACGAATACCTTAGGGAGAAAAACATTCAGGAGCCGGGCGGCAGAAAGGAATTAGCACAGTTGAAATCGTCATGATGTTTGTCGTTATTTTCTTTAGAGTAGTTTTCAATTGAGTGTCGTAAAACCAAAACCAAAGTAATTACTCTGACCAATCACAGCAGTCGTAAACAATCCAATGAACCAATCAGAGTTCAAAGCAATTACATGTCGACGGCGCCAAGCGCGGGAAAACGCGTGCGAGCAAGTCACGATTGGTTTTGGTTTTACTTCTGATTGGTCGAGAAAGTGGCGCGAGATTTTTTAGCCAATCACAAAGCGTAGCAATGCAAAACCAAAGCAATTGTGTAATTACTTTCGATACTCAATTGAAAACTGCTCTAAAACAATGTATAATAAGTAATAGTAATTGGACTGAGTGGAGTACAGTTCAGGGAGTAATCGGGCGAGTAATTTCAAATCGGCCGAGCGCGTAGCGCGAGGACGATTTGAAATTACGAGCACGATTACCCCTGAATTGTACGACACGAAGTTCAATTACTAATTACAAAAAACCTCATCCAATAATTGTTTAAAATATGTCAGAAGAAAAGTTTTATCTGTTGAGCCTGGAAATAGCAATAAGCACAAACTTTGAGCATTTTTCATACCTGTTGCCTTGAAAGACACGATTTTTTATCAAATAAATCAAAACGTTTTTATGGTGGACTTATCTTTAACAATATACTTCTAAAACAGTAAAAATTAATGAGAATAATTAAGGAAACAAAATATAAAAATTAAATTAAATTAACCATTGAACAGAGCAATATAATGAAGACAGTAGAAGAAATGTTGGCTTTTCAGCCATTGAAAAAAACCCCTGAAATTTCGGGTTAAGCCCGGTCTAATGGTCTTCCTTGGGTGCTCTTGAGCAAAAGGGATTTTAAAATTGCTATCCGCCACGCGACAGCTTTGTTTGTGACAGTATTAGGTTTCAGTTTTATTTAAGCGTGCGCACTATTTTTCTAGTCGTGTTGTTTTGACTGTGTTGTTGTTGTGTTGTTGGTGGTTGGGGGAGGGCAAATGGCATTTAAAAATCGGTACGACAGGCAGTATGGCATTTTTACTGACCCCTGTTAACTAATAACTGTGACAGTGAACGAGTTTCTGGAAAATAGCGAGTCTTGAATAGGTCAAGGATAGGGTAGGGTTTTTTGGTGTTTAGTCTAGTATAGGGTTGCAAAATGCAGCTTAAATGCATGGCCTAGTTTAGGTTAAGGGCTCAGAGTCCCAGCGGCACACCCCCACCCAAACATTTGCATAGTACCCCCCCCCCCCGGGGGGGGGGGAGAGGATTGCTTAAAAGCTAGCTATGCTCTCCTGCCCCTGGCTGACTGTTGAACCCGAGCATCGACGAGACCCTCGAATATCCACTGCACAGCAATGAAAGGGAAGCAGGGATGGTGCAGTGGTGATAGCACTCGCCTCCCGCCAATGTGGCACAGGTTGAATCTTAGCGACGAGCAGGATTTGTGTTAGGCCTGTCACCTTTTATAACAACTAATGCCATATGTGGGTTGAGTTTGTTGTTAGTTCTCATCCTTGGCTCCGAGATGTTTTTCTTCGGGTACAGTACCGGTTTTCCCTCGGCGTCAAAAAACAACATTCTAAATTCCAATTCGATCTGGAACGCCGTGCACGTTTAAACGAGCTCCTGAGCTCTTAGTGCTAATGGGTAAATAAATTACATTTTTATTTATAGTAGGCATCATTGTTAAGAAAAATAATTTTTAATTCATCTATTATTACATGCAATGTGGCGGTCGGGTTGGATTCATTGGTGTTTCATAAATAAACTTTACAAAAATGCAAACTGAAGGGAATGAACAGAAATGATATTTTGATTACATATAAAAGCCAATTTCATGTGCGATCGGTCAAGCCTTCGGTAAATCTACATTTTGTAGGATAACACTGCCACACTTGCTCTGTACTAGCTTAAGAATTCTTTGCACTGGACGTAGGTAGTGTTCAGTTTCCTCAGTTCATTCGTGCGTCATCGCAACAACGTAACCGCCTTGAAGTTAATTTTAACCAAACAAAGTGCTTTTCCGAACAAAGTAATTCTTGCGTTCCGACACCCAGTCGGGACTTATAATGAAAAAGCTCCTTGTTGGTTCGGTAGCTGGATGAAAAAAGCACTGTTTGTCGATATAACGGAAGTCTTTTGGAACACGAGAAAGCTCGCTCTGGGGCCTTCGTGCAACTAAACTCTGGGGTCGTTGAAGCAGTAAATCTTTGGTACTTGGTCGTTCGCGGTTCGAGAATGACGGCAGCGAACTCGCAGGCCTACGATCGCTGCTTCGGCTAAATTGGGATATATTACTGCTAGGTCTTTGTAGAGCACTTCTAGATCGCGCTGTTGGCGATGGCTGCAATCCTTGAAGATTTATTCTCGAAGGATAATTTCGTCTTTGGTGAAATGGCAATTGGATGGCACGAGAAGTTTCCGGCTTCTGTGCTTCGTCCCATGCGGTCTTCATCTTCAATCCTGTAGGAATTCGGACGTTCTGCAATGGGACACGCGCTCCGGTAAAACTTGTTGCGTATTCGCTTTTGTACGTAATCCTGCTGATTGTTTCTTGTAGCAGTCCTGGGGCATTTCCATGCTGGGAAGTCATCTTGTCTTTAAATATTATAAAGGAGAGCGTGCGGGATATAACTTAGTCCAGTAATTACAGGCCGTAAAAACGCCAGTCAGTCACTTTGGCTATCAAAACTGAATAAGTGTCTGAACAGCTTGCTTCCCTGCCTTGGGCACACAAAATTTAACCAGGAACCACAGCTAATGCACTTAACCTTTGATAAACCTTGCACACTCAAGACGGTCAAACGTTGTTCAGGACGAAAGAACGAACGCAGTTGCGTTACATCAGTTGTCTATAGCAACGAGAATCGTTTACATATTGTATTACTTGAAGTAACAAGTTCATTATTTGGCTCTCTTACTTTTATTGTTATGCAATTTTTTCTGTCTTCAAGGGATTACCGAAGAGTTATTGTATTGAGGAGATAATTATTTACAAATCGCGATCTAACCAGGTGTTAACTTTTCCGATGAATTATTAATTAGATTGATGTTTTCACTGCCTTTTTAGCCTGTTCCTAGCTGTAAAACAACGGAAGAATTGCAAACAGTGGTAAAGATTTTCTATTTTTATTGAAGTTCACTTACCAACACAAAGGCCATTGTATGTTGTATGGCTTAATTCCAAAACTAATAACTACTGACAAATTAAGATGAAAACTGCAAACTGAATATATACGTATAATTTTTATATTGGGCTGAGGTCAGCAACATCGTCTACATATCGTGAAAGAGTTGCTAATTGTTCTTCGTGGTAAGGCATTATCATTATTATCGATAATCGCGAACTAACCAAGGTGCTAACTTTCCCTGAATTATTAATTAGATTGATGTTTTCACTGACTTTTTAGTCTGTTCCTTACTACAAAAACGTAAGAATTGCAAACAGTGGTAAAGATTTTCTGATTTTTATTGAAGTTTACTTATCAAAATAAATGACGGTACGTTACATGTCTTTTCAAAAATAACAACTACTGACGCACAAAATGCAAACTGTACGTTTACGATTTATATTTAAGTAAACACGATTCTTCTATGATCTACTGTTTGTACAAGTATTGGAGTCGAAAATTGCATTGATTAAATCTGTTGCTTCGTCGAAGCTACATTGACAAAATATGGAAGCCTTATTTCGTATATTTGGGACACAATTATACTACAAGAACAGCGTTCTTGTGTTTTCTGTTCTGCGCATAAAGGCCGGGACTTTTAGATTTGAGCGCGAGTACGAGATCGACCATAAATACGAGTCGGCGACTTTACAATTTCAAGCCATTCAAGTCCCTAGAGCTCTCGGTCCTTCATGTTGCTGCGCATACCCAGAAGATGAGAAGGCTTAAAGGAACAGATTGGTGTAACAAGTGCTTATCTTAAACGCGCGAACTTGTCAGACTTGAAAAGCCATACTCGTACTCAATCTCGTCTGCTCAAATCGGACTACGAGCGCCCAACGATGTATTATGGCCACAGCCCAATTGTTTTCAAAAGGTTCAGGATCCAAATGCCCATTATTAAAGGCATACATTGAATTAAACCCGCTTTCAATCCATTCAGTGCATTGGGTAAAGTTTGGGCGAGTCTAACCGGCGTGGCTCAAACTTTGAGTCTGTATAAGTTCAAAGGTGCACCATGTAGCCAAACAAATCAAATTGAAACAAATGACAGCACTTCAGCCAGTACAGTATCTTGCAAAATGCTATTTCAAAATAAGGAATTTTAATTGAATTTTGATCTTAGCTTCAGTCGCAGGAGTGAAACGGTAAATGCAAAGTTTTCGCAGTCCAATTTCAATACAAAAGGCTTAAAAAGTATAACTAAACACTTAGAGCTCATTAACAAGTTTACAAAACAACACGTAACTATGAAATGATCGAGTTGTCAATTTTTCAAATAAAGTTCACCGCAGTTTCGGTATTTTGTATGATATCGAGTGTTGTTTGTTCCTAATCCTGTTTAGCAGGGCTATCGGAAACGAACCACATTCGCTCAGTCAAGCACTGATTTACATGTGTATAATAAATTCTTGTTACGTTCATTGCGAAACAACACCGGCAGAAAACTGGCATAACTAATTTATTTAACAAATGAACCAAAAGCAAGGAGCAGTCATTGGTTCCAATTCTAAATATCAAGAGAAAGGATTGTTTTTCCGAACTGCTCTTTCGGACACCCAATCTGGCCTCACAGTGAAATACGTCCGCTCCCCTTTGTTGCTGCTGTAAAACGCATTGCTATGCAAGAACATGTAGTCATCAATCCAGCCAGATCTCGCAGCAGGAACAAACCCAGGCTGAAAGCTTTCTCGAGGCTGACCCCGAACATAATCGGGAGGACGCCGATACATAAAGCTCGAGGCGAGCTTGATGTGCGATTGGACAAGTTTTGTCTTCGGTGTGAAGCTGAAACGGTACTCTGATCTGGAAGGCTCCGTTTTGTTGACTGTCATACATAAAAGTGGGGGTAGCTGTACATTCTCAGGCATATCACTGTCTTCTCGATCCCGGCGTACATGCAGTGAGTCGAAGCCTTTAGCGGTTTCTGAGCTAGGGCGTAAAAGTTAGGTTCACCTCCAATTCATGAGTCCTCGCAGTTATAACATTAGTTTCTTTTTCTTGAGGCGGTCAAACTTCCAGACAATAGTCAAAGTTTCAGTCTAAGTAGTTACTTCAGTTAATGTCTTTCAGCCAAATTTCAAGTCAATAAATGGCGTCCGAATCACCTTTTATTTCTTCTCCTTTCTTCTATCCTCGCCTGATACACACTGACGCAGCTTTGTCGGTTGATGGTTCTCCAGTGGCAATAATATGTTTTGCTCAAGATAAAAAGTTTTGTGTTAAATTTCCTAAAGCGTTTGTACTCTGCACGCAAGAAGTCTCTTGGGTATGACGTTTGATTGTGTTTTTGTTAATCTCTCAACATAATACTCCTTTTCAATTTGTAGCTTTACTCTAAGCCTTAGTACAATCAGTTTGAGAGACCCATTGCAAACTTAAACATATTGAATACTTAAACAAAAGCAGTCAAATCCTGCCCATTGTACTCTTCCATTTAGTTTGGATAACAGCTGATATATAAACAGTACAAATTGTGCCGCAAGAGTAGGAAAAAATTAAACCCCACAAAATTTCAAAATAACGACATTTTTTGCAATTACTCTGAAAGTGTGATGCAAAGTACATTAAACTTCCAGAGTCTGTTAATTTCTCTTTAGAAATTGAATAAGTACGTAGCGTTTTTAGGGCCGTTCATTATTTATTCCTTGGACGTGGGCTGGTGAAAAAATCAGAAAATTTAATGAAGAGGGGGGTCACTGACAAAATAAGCATAGGAGAGGGGGAGCTGGTATTAGCTGGTATCAGCTGGTATCAGCTGGTAGCACTTCACGGTGCTGTAGAGATATATGGGTACCAAGTGCCTCATCTTTTCTGATGCAGACGTGTGCATTTAATTTATCATCTTTCCTGCCTTTTAGTGGAAGATTGAAGTCACTGAGATACGTTTCTAGCTTCTGAATGATCAATTGATGGAGTTAAATGGTGTGACAAAGAGTGCCCCAATTAATCATAGTCGTCGAAACAATTTTGTCGTCTCTGATGGCCTTTCTCTAATCTTTTCTCGGCACCGAGATCCTCGTCCTCTATAATAATGCAGTGAGATGCTGTAAATGGTCTTTAACCAGTTTCTTTTCCACAATAGATCTTTTAGAGTTGACATGAAGATCAGAGAAGATAATTCTGAAGAAGAAGACGAAGAAGAAGAAGAAGAAGAAAATGATGATGATGATGATGATGATGATGATGATGAAGAAGAAGTAACGGGCGATGATAATTAATAAAGAAAAGAAGAAGATGAAGAATGAGCAGACATTTGTGTTGTTTAGTTGAAAATCTAGGGTTACATAGACACAAGTTCAACAGAAACATATTAAGGTTACAGTGTACCTTCAGATCGAAAATTTATTGAAATTTTTTTTTGGCGTTAAAATAAAGTTTACAGAATGAACTTTCATCCAAAAAAAAAGGTATCGAAAAATAGTGAAAATTGACGGAGAGATGACGGTATAACTTTTGTGGGCGGAGTTGGTTTATTAAGCGATATGTTTTTTTAAGCGCCGTTTTCTGAAAGTTAATTTTTCGCTTGTTGGGGACACTTTAAAAAGCTACAAGTCAAAGGGAATTTGTTCGATTTTCCTTAAATTTGGACAGAAGCTAGGCTAACATATAATCAACAAAAACATTTCGGCGAATTTCTTAATTCCGAAAACTTTTTCGTCAACAGGCATTTCCTTGCGATCATTCCAATTTCTTTCCTCCCCTTTTCGAAAATATTCTGTAACTTTTCACTGCAATTGAATATGGAAAATCGCCGACGTTTTTTTAGCGCTTCGTGTCCGGAAACCCGAGAACAAATCAAATTAGCAAAATATAATAATCGCTTTGAGTTATAGCGTTTTAAAGCTGATTCGGACGTTCGAATTTAGACGTCGTAAAAAATTCGACAATTCATTTTATTACCAAATGGTTTCCATATTTAGATAGCCAGCTCTATAAGCTTTAATTTGATATTTGGGTTAGGTATATTAAGTGTAATCTTAAGACGCTAGAGCTGTTATACTGGGGTACACTGTAACCTTAAGCTAGTTTGTCGTGTTTTTGTGTTAACGTATGGTATTTTCTCCCAATTTGAACCCGCTGCGAAAATGGCGCGAATTTTCCAGCGAGAAATGCATGGACTTACATCTTACCTCGCTGAACTCACAAACAGTAAATCATCCAGATCCTTATTTTTCTTTGCAGTCGGCGGTAGCTGATCGAAAAGATTGCGGAAAAACATTCGAAAATCGTCGCTATTGGTGCCTGCTCCGGAAAAGACGCCACATTTCGTCCGGCACAGCTGGGTGAGCATGACACTTTTGAAACCAGAAGGTAAGGTAGAGTTTGCAGTTTAAAAAAACGTCATGCCCACCCCGGTGAAGTTGTGTTTTGACCCTCGTACCCGGCCGCCATCGCCGAATTCCAAGTTCGTCACCTTCCTTTTCTCTCTCTTACACGCTGTAGGATAAAGGACTTAAAACTAGTCACTCCTAAATTGCGAGAAGACACCATTAAGGACAGTTTGAACAGGTCTTTCATTGTTGTTGAACGTTGTTGAATGGGTAGTGAAACAAACTTTAAGGGGAAGTATCACGGGAAATTTGACCTTTTTTGGTCAAAGCCATGCTACACTGAATACCTTTACTAGCTTATTTACAAAATAATACTAAAACACCAAGAGAGAGTAATCACCAGTTCTTGAAAGAAAAAGAAATTATGGTCTGTTCCAGCCCATTCAGGAGACGAAAATATGGGAAGTTGAAAAAAATTAGGCCAACTTTTTTGAAGATGCCATTCATTCAGATCCAGTCCGTCTATTACTAGAGACATTCACCTCGGAAGGTCTGGATTGGGGGGGGGGGGGGGGGGGGGGGGAGGAGGAATGTCATTTATCAGTTATAATTTTTGCCATATGTTAGTTGTCAGTAAAATTTTGGGCCAACTGTCAGTTGTCAGTTAAATGGCTGTTAATAATTAACTGTGAACCTTAAATATTCTTGGTTGACCTTTTTATAGCTAAAAAATAGATTTTATTTAATACCAAACACTAAATTAATAATGTTTTCATCACAACACACTTTGATTTCGTAACAAACAACGGCAAACAAGCAACTGCTTCCTTTGCTTAATTTTCATTCTGCTCATTAAGGCAGGGGTAAACCTGAATTTTAATGAAATTTTAAGAGGTTTTAAGAAGGGATAGGAAAAAGAAAATGATTTTTGGAACACCAACAGACAGTTGATACCCACGCAAGAGCACCCCAGGTTGCTAGTGGACTAACTTGGTATCCGTCTATTAATTATTAACTACAAATTCTAATTTTTCAAATTCACTAAATCTTCAATATTTCTTATTTCTCTACATTTTACCAATCGTTTGAGAAAAACTATTTCCTCCCAAACATACCCAAAAATCACCCAAAAATTTACAAAACATCCCATAACATAGTTTTCTGTTATAAGCAGAGGGTTTTTGGATTGCTTGAAACGTGAACGAGATATTTCCATTAAAGCCATGTTAAGTGGCGAAAAAATGACATTCAGGTAGACCCCTGCCTTAAATATGTGTACCAACGTACTTTACAAATCCAGGCGAAAATTAGCACGTATATTGTCCGTCCGGATCTAGCCCAATGGTAGCAGTTTGAGGTGGAATGTCCGCGTCCTCAATTTCGGAGCTGTTGTCTGATTCCGTCTCGTACTCATCTACCTGTAGAGATCACGGCAATTAGACAGTCATCCAAGAATGTGACGTCTGACACATCTTGAGCTGGTACCTCAAATTCCTTTTCTTCTACTTCTCCGTCGCACCTTTTCGTTACTGATTCGTTCGTTTGGTCGGTCGTTCAGTTCACTTTAGCTGCAATCTGCAGGTTGGTTTGCGTAAACTGCCGGCTGAAGGGCCCCTGCCTTGTCCTGTGTTGTTTCACTCCGGACAGTCCTTTGTCTAAAAGGACGATACTTATCCACCAATTCTTGCATAGCCGTTTCAGTCTCAGGACGGATATCTACAGACGGAAGAGGTTCCATGAACTTAAGACTGGCAAACTCCATTCCGGTCTGCGGCAATGGGTAATAGGACTTGTCGTGCGTAAAATACTTGGCCCTTCATTTTGTTATTCTCTTTAAAGACTCCTTTGAGATAGTCCCAAAGTCTTGAGAATACTGCAGCGCCGCTGGTGAAAGTTTTTTGCTTGAATTGGGATACCGCGTGAAGAGTCTCCACTACACTGGCACTTAGCACGTTTTATCTCAAGTTTATCGGTGTGATGGTAGTACCTGACCTTTGCCAAGTATAGATTAGTTGTAAAATCATAGATGTCTTTGGCACTTTGGCAAATTTATTTAAAGAGAACTGAATACAAAGAACGGCGTATTATAAACTGAAGGGTTAAATATTCTGCCATGCTTTATCATTACAGAATGATGTCAATGATATTTGAGCCAGCAACTAAATATTAATAAAAAATACCAAATACCGTTTATTTCACTGCTTGTTTCCTCCGCCAGCATGCTTGGCAACTCTAGACGCCACTGTCCATTGGTTGTTATTGCAAAATTTTCGGTCTTCCCTCTCATTCCCTTCGACATCCTATAGAGCTTAAGTTCGAAATTACCAAACCCAAACCTCGTAGGCAGTTCCTTCACGCCCATAAATTCTACCAGATATCGATGCCTCTTCAATGACTCTACCGTCCGCAGATCATTGTTGATGGGTATGCGGCTTCGATGACGTTCGAACGCTGTATCGTTGTAAAAGTCCACAATCGCTTTCAATTGATAACGCCAGGAACAGACATGACAGAAATCGACGTTCCTTCTAAAGCGCGTGGCCGCAGTGAATTGAAGATCATGTAACAGTTATGTTAGAATCCGCCAAATTGTAAATGATTAATTTTAAAAGACTTATCAGTTAGACTTATTATAAAGTACTAGGTCTACTGGGAAACTCGAGAACTTCAGATTTAAGTTAGGGAGCAAACTGGACCTGAACGTGTCATTAAAGGAAGTGCGCATGCAACAGAACCCGCAGAAATGGCAATCAGGACAGTCTTTATGATTGAAACAAAAACAAATCAAACTTCTTGTCGTTTACGCAGTTTATTTTACTCTTGATATTTACAGAACAGGGGCCGTATTCACGAAAGCATCCTAAGTCCAAAGAACCTCCTAAGATATAACTTAGGAGATAACTGGTATTCACGAAGACCTCCTATTTTAAGACGTCTTATTTTTTTCTCCTAAGCTTAGGACCTCCTAAATTTTTAAGACATGTCTTAACTGGTATTCACGAAGACCTCCTAACTTAAGATATGTCTTAATTTTTCTCCTAAACTTAGGAGGTCAAAATTGACCTCCTAACGTATTAAAACATATCTTGACGGGGGCTAAATTCGATTGTTGACGAGTTTAACGTCGATTTTCAGCGTGATTATTGTGTATCACAATAGCTACCGATTAGATAAACGTTTTAAAGCATTATATTGCTTTCCTAAGAAAAATTAAATATTTTCTAGTAATGTCAAACAACACGGTTAGTTACATATAGGCCTTCGTGTCATTAACAGGTTCCACATTTCTTTCTCATTGCAGAGTTATATTTCCGTTTTTCGCCGTAAAAATAAGCCCTTGTACAAGAAATATCGAAGTAGACCCTATTAAAATGATGAATGAACGAAGATCAGTTTTGCTATCTCAAATTCGAGATGAAATAGAAGTTATTGTATTGTCATCGTAACAACAATTTACACAATACAAAACATTCACCCATGTAATTTTCATAACTTATAAAATTCATTAATAATTCATAAGGAAAATACAAAAGAAAAGAATGTTTAATGAAGGTTTGTAAACCCCAATACAGATCAACTGAGTTGATGAATTATTAAACAGTAGCATTAACTTTTGATACAGATCTTTGCTGAGCTAATTAGTATGTATTAACTTTTCATACAGATCTCTACTCATTGTTTCATTTCATAAGTCAGATAAAATATTCGCGTCCGATCTGTATGGGCGTTTACGCCCATACAGATCTCCCGCTCATATTTTATCTATCACTTATTATTCATAAGAGCGCGCCATATAAACTATCTCTGATTGGTTTACTTTTACTAATCGATAACTGCCCGCGACCATTAAACTTAGGAGACTGCTAAGTTACGCCATGGATAATATTATCCGTGGTTACGCTTGGGATGGTCATAAGATATCGTTGACGTGAATAGCACTTAGGACATATCTTAGGAAGCTCCTAAATTTTCTCTTAAGTTATATCTTATGATATATTTCGTGAATCCGGCTTCAGACCTCTGGAGCAAGGTTCTTAATACTACGATTGAATAAAATCCTAAATCGAAATATTTGACATGTGGGTTTCACAGCAGGAGCAAGGGTATGTGGGGTTGTCCACAAACATGCGAGTCCTACTAAGTGATGAAGCCAATACAACGTTTTAAACAGTTTTATGACGAAAAGGGACAAGGGGTCGAAAAAGTTCGATAATTATCCAACTAAGCCTTGTGAAGTCTTCCTTTGTAAAATAGAAAAGTGACTCACTTGCTTAAAGATACCCAATTCTCTGATGCCAAACTAATAACTATAGGAATACTACATAAGCAGCTATAAGCATAAACGAAGACAGCCATCATATATATTTTTTTCATTTACTAATTTGTCACTCATGTATTACTCGGTATTGGAAAACTATAAGGGACATCGTAATAAGTGCATTTGTAATTATCTTTTTTTTTTGTCATAAGAACTAATTAAAAATGCCGAAACTTGCTCAATGTTATAATTATTGTATGACCATTGTTTTTTTTAGGTGAATATTGTTGTCATCGCAATTGAAGAAGCTTTGTTTATAGTTATGGAAGACTATGAAGGAAAATGGGCCGTATTAACAATTAAGACTGGTTTTATTTGCCTTTCAGATAAATTATTCATCCATTGCTACTTATTAGCGTGCATTACGGGATATTTAAACATTCGCTTGGAGCTGCCTTTTAGGGGAAACAAATAAGAAATATAGTTCTCTGAGGTAAGTCATTTCATACGTTTTTCATAAATTTTAAAAGATATAATTGTCGACCAGTAATCAACCATAAGTAAACTCTAGCTTTTCTCAAGATTTATTTAAATTGCCACGAAGCATATGAATGCATTGCGTTATGACTATACTTTTCAAATGGGCCTATTAAGACTGCTTTTGCCTTTTAAATGAAGTATAACAAATAATTTATTCATTGCTACCTATTAGGGAGCATTGCTGGATACTCAAGACAGCGAAAACAAATAAGAAAGATCTTTCTATGAGGTAAGTGAGAAATATGCAAGTAAACTCGAAGTAACCATAGTGTAACCGGCAACTCGACCGGGGGCATAGCCCCACCGGACGTATTCCGACTCACGTCTTACGAAGCACTTGTATTTAAGACTAACCGAACGCACAACTTGAATTACATCATAACAAAACAAGCCTTGCTAGAAAACATAAACAAACATTTCAGAAGTCCCATTGGATGAGACTAAACAGTTATTACTTTCAAAGTAACGCAGGTACTAACAACTTAATAAAAGGACTTTTGCAGATTCTTACACTTTCATTACAGCTAAGACAGGTGTTATGGTTATCGTACTGGAGAACTAAGAGAAAATAATTCTACACTGGATTTTTATATTTTTACACGGCAAAGCGAGTGAAACTAAATAACAATAATTCCTGTTAGCATAGTCGAACGACTGTCAATCATGTGCCACATTTTCAACATTTGATCTTAACAACAGCGAGCCATTTTGAATACCTGATGCGACCGACCGTCTTTTATCTGTGTCAACAAGAAACTCTGGTCTCATAGTTTACTGTTAAATAAGAAATTGGTTTATATCAGTGTGGATCGAAAATTACTTCCCGGGTGAGCGCGCACGAAACGTGCAAATCAACCGCCTATTGCAAACAGTGACCTATTACCCGCTTTTTAACCCGTGAATACGCGCATGCGTAATGAACGGGTTATCGGTAACGGAGACAGATATGCAAATGAGCACTCACTCGCTCACTCGCTCACTCACTCGCTCACTCCTTCCATCAGCAGTAAACTTAGTGACGTAATGCTTTGTTACGAATGCGTTTCGTAACAAGAACAGCGTGAATCCAGCGATAACCATGACTAATTTGTTGTAAAACGAATATAAACAACAATAAGCTTAAAGATGTTTCGCATTTGGAGTCTTTAATGCGACATAAAATCGATCTAAAAGGATTTTCTAATCAAGACACGCGTTTTGATGCGTATCTACCTTTAAATAACAAAATTTAGTCAATTGCGTACGTGTACCTCGATGGCCTCGTGGGCTCAGGCGCCGGATTTGACTCCGGAGGACCGCGTTCAATTCACACCCTTGACTCTTTTGTTTTTTATTTTTTTTAACTAAATTTCCACTCACAATATGACATCATGATCGAAGCGAATGTTATGGAGAACAAGCAGGTTTGGTTAACAATTCATTTTTCCGCTTTATAGGATTGTGAGTCGGTTCGATTTTCATCTTTTGTTTTGTTCTCTTTCTTTATTTTCCTCGCTTCATTCCACAGTGGGACAGCACTTTTTCATTTTCCTTTTTTATTATTACGTAAGTTGTTAAGTTGTCAGACTGAAAAGTGTTATAAAATATCCAAAAAACAAATGTAGGTTTCCTACTGGCACTACGTATGCAAAGGAATACACATGATTAACCGGCCTTTTGTCAACTTCGGTGGTGGTTCGGCGAGTTTTAATGATCATGGAAAATGGTGACTGGTAACGTTTAATTTATATTAATATCATTAAATGCTCGAGGGATTCGTTCTTTTGAAAGACGGAAGGCGGTTTTCACTTGGCTAATGAGGCAAGCGGACGTCGTTTATTGCAAGAGATTTATAGTACTTAGGAAGTCGAAAATAGTGGAAGGGTGAGTTGTTTTCCTCATATGGGTCTGATTATAGTAGAGATGTTCTTATTTTTAATATTTAAAATTGTTTAAAATTCAATCTGCAAACTGTACGAGAAGAAAAACAGGATCGTTTTATTCATTAGCTCGTACAAGATAAAAAAAAATCTTATTTCTAAATGTCTATGCTCCAAATAAAATGAGTTAGCAAACGCTTGTTCAATAAAGGATGGATTGGGTAAAGCTTAAGTATAGACCGAGTTGGGGATTTCATCCTTGCCCCCGAGTTTGATGGAGTCGATGGCAAACAAAAACAAAAGAAAATTAAAACGTAAGGCAGATCGAAAACATTTGTCTTTTGTACAATTTGGTTGACATTTTGCAGGAATAAAACGATTCACTTGGAAACATTTTTTTTTTTGAGCTGTTAACGGATAATACACTGCAAAAGGAGGTTGATCAGGTTGATATTATTCTTATCATTAATTCAAATCATTTAGCAGTCGTCTTATCGTATAAAGGTGGGGAGGTTTGTCTTTACATTTGCTCTACAACAAATTTCAAGATAATAACTGATCTCATGGGCGAATCAAGAATCAAGAGTCATGACTCAGGGCGTAATCGATTTCGGAATCAGCGACCATGCACTGCCTTGTGTATGTTATTCGTAAAACAACAGTTCCTACTGCTGTGTTTCGCAGAGTAGATGCTCGAGAATAGTTTCGGCACAACAACATCCAAGAACATGGCGGTTGCTAAAAACTGACTACATGACTACATGGCATGCGTACGCATATAACATACGTACAGGAAACCTCTGCCTAACATGTGCGGCATAGCGCACCTAGCAAAAATAGATAGACCAGATAGAAATATGTCACACAAGGTCGTTCAAGAATTTTAATCCAGACTTGTTTATTCACGAATTACAGGGAAATTACCACTGCTTCATGGATTGCCCTGGAAAGATATAGAATCTTGTGAAAGGATCTATTTTAAACTGTTGCATGCTAACAAATTAAACATGCTCCGCGAAAAACAAAACGAATGCGACATAAACCATCACCTTGGCTTACGTCGAACTCAAAGAGATTATGAAAAATCGTAATCACCTGAAAAATGAATCCGTGCACTCGTGTGACTCAAGCGATTAGAGCTAGTATAAATCTGCTGGAAACAAAATTAACAACAAAATACGACAAGTAAAAGCTGATAATTAATTCTGGTAATGAGCGTGAGATTTCAGTGAAAAACCATAAATAACCTTATGTCGCGCAAGATGAAAAATAATTCGATCAATGAAATGATCTTAGAGTGTGAAACAGAGTATTATTTATCAGCCATTGCAGATCATATGACTTCAACGGGCCACAACATTAAATGGGATCATTTTGAAATTTTAACGACTGGGCGATCGGATATCCATTGTAGAATTAAGGAGACATTATTGATTAGGGATTTAAAACCAGCTTTAAATGAAAATGTGGGTAGTAAGAAACGTTTTCTTTACTAGCCTTGAATATATGTTTATATTTCCTAGCATGCAGACTTTTACGATAGGTCTGTATATTATCATTTTTTCACTATTGTCATTTCTTTTAAATTAGGTTCCAGTCTTTCTCCATAGCATTTAAATTTTATTGTGTTATATCCAACCGTCACTTCTGAAGACGTATGTTGAAGCATACGAAACGTCAAGTCATTAATCAAAGTTTTTTACAACATGCGTTGTTTTGTAATGTTTATAACCGCAGTGTGTATTTTATTTTGGTTAAAGTTGAAATGGTCGAAGAATAAGAGTTTTAATTTAAACCACCCTTCTTTGAGAGTGGAATTATGATCCTTTTAGACCGAACTGTTGGCTTGTCACCAGTAAATGGCATCATATTGTACACTTCCAACAATTGCAAGCTCGTCAACGGCTCTACGTTTCCAAACTACTACAGGCATATTGTCTACTCCTGATGCTTACTAGGCCTCTAATACTACATTTTAGCTCCCCCCGGTACTGATTCTAGGTAGAGTCCTCTCGATAATTCGTCTTACTGGTTAGTTGTCATCAACAGGAGGTTGTCCCAGGAGGTTGTCCCAGGAGGTTGTTCTAAATAGAATTGTTTTAACAAATGGCCAAACTTTATAGACTTAAAATTGCAGCAGAATCACCTTCATGCGCCTTCTGTAACATAAAAGAAGAGTGTCTCGAGAATAAATTACTTCCCTGAACTGAAGTCACAGATGCCTTTTGTAAGGAGATGTTATTATGGCTAGTTATTCATCAAAACGAAGTATTAGGTCTATTAGAGCTTTCGCTCTTAGATGTACTGTTCCCGAAATATGATATTGACAAAGAATTTATGGTGATCAGCCATATACCAGCTTTTTTTTTTTTATTGAAGTTCATTAATAAGTACAATACAATATACAATATTAACACACAATGAACAACATTACAGAACTGAAATAAAAGGAACAGACAAAATACAACTTCTATATCAAGCTTGTTTACGGCTAAAGGCTCAGGGATTCACGGACACTTGAAGGCTCTATAGATAATTTGTGTTTCACAAAAGCTTTACTGAAGGCTAAGAAACTATATGGTTCGCTTTCTTTGGCTGCGGTGTAGATATAAAAACGAGCGACAATCAGGCAAAGATTAAACTTATGGAATGATCTACTCTCAGGGAGATATCCGTAAATCTTATCGTTATTGTTCAAGGACACTGAGGGCACCAGCTGTTGTTAGCTAAATTTTTTATTCATTGGAGTATTCAAGGCTAAATTGAATTAAGCTATCCTAAACTTAGAATTTTATTTTGCAAGGAAAAATGAAAAAAGTTTGAAACATTATTAACATGAGTGGAATTCCTTTATTCCTATATATTAATACCGTGAAGTTCCGATAGTAACGAACCCGTCCCCCGAAAGTAGCGGCCCCCGAAAGTAACGTCAAAACTTTGTGGCTGCTAATAAATCCGGAAAGTAGCGAGCCCCCGAAAGTAGGGGAAACCTTATGCCACCATTCGTCCTTAACATCAGTTCACTGATAGCGCGATGTAAGATTTAAACCGGTATAATTTCGTATTAACAACTGGAACGGTTCCTCAAATTAAATTAAAATTAAGACTAAAAACTAAAACTAAAACGCAGTGGTGCGTTATGGATTAGAAGCAGTTTACCCTCCTCCTCTGAGTCTGAAATGTTCTTTTTTTTAATTTTATGTTGTTTATTTTTCATTTCGGAAAAAAAGAGCTCGCACCAGCTTTATTTAACGGTTTGTGTTCCCGAAAATAACGACCCCACGAAAGTAACGAGCCCCAAAGGCTGCTAATTCCGAAAGTAACGAGCGTCGTTACTGTTGGAACTTTACGGTAGTATAAGAAACTCTTTTTCCTTTTTTCTGTACCATTATCGTTCTTATTACTTAAATAAACCATCTTTTATGATGCCAATAATATTTATTTAGCCACTTAGTTTGTATGGGTACATTGTTTCCTCTCCATAGTAATTTAATAAGTGCTGTGTAAGTAGTAAAATGTCCTGTGTCTGTATTTGTTTTTCTGACATTGTAATAACCTTTTTTGAACTTTCAATTAAAAAATGTCAAACGAAAAACAAAGAATGTACTGTAATTTTCACACTCGTTCGTTCGCTCGTTGTCGCTCAGTTTTATCCCAAGCCTGTGTAATAAAAGCCTCAAAATTTAGCTGACGTAGAGATGGTTATGAGCTAGCTTGGACTTCTCTTTGAGAGCAAAGCCGCTGTGTTTTATATTATAAAGGAGGAAAGGCCCGAATGTATGTATTTTGTTGATTGCGCAGTAGCAGAAAAGTGGCAACCGACGGCGTGCTCGTTGTCGCCTTTTATCACAAGGTAAGTTATTGACCTTTAGTATTTAAACATAATCGAACTCACAAGAAAAAACTACTCAATTCAACATTCTGCAATCGAACGTAATCAAGCCACAATACTGAACAACTGATAAAAAAAAAAAATGACAAGAACACATCAAGAGATGCAATCGTAACAAATTAGTTTTGATTGTGTTTGACTAGTCATTAAGTCAAAAATTAATTTTTGTTATGATGAATAATGAAAACAACTCAATAGAAACTTATAGTTGCATTATTTTGCTAAATCTTCCAATTCAATCGTCTAGTAGCTATACTAGTTTTTTGTTTTAATTTGTAGTCATTGTCGTAGTAAGGTAAACACGTTGTTTGTTTTCAAATAAAGTCATTATTAAAAAGAAAAAAGAACAAACAAAAAAACAATTTATATCTATGAACCGTAATAGCTGTTTTGCCCTGTAGATACTTAGAACAAAACGTTTCTTTTTCCATGCATGTTTTAATCAAAGGTTTCTGACTTTTATTCTTTTCTGAGGGAACTTAAAAGTATCCTGTTCAATGAGGACTAGTAGCAAAGCTTGATTTTGAAGTGGTTTTTTGTTTTTGGCTAACAGCCGATTTTTAATTTTTATGCCGCTCTAGCCTGCCTATTTCTAATTACAAAATCATTCATTAAGATACACGGTCATAGACCCTTGACAATTTTTTTTTTATTCAACTGATAAACAATCTTGCCAAAACGCGAAAGCACTTGTATTTTCCGCCATTCGAAACTGTATTTCATAAAAAATATACTGTACGATTATGTGACTAACAGTTTTCGTGTACTCCGCTGACGTTAATCGCCTGCAAGCAGTTTTAATGCAATAATGATGGAAGTTTTGAACTATCCCAGCGAACGTTTCCGTAGTACTTAATAGAAGTGATAACGTTTCAGATGTCAGCGCGTAAGTGAGAACTCAAATGATTTTTTCTTATATTTGGGGCTTGAAACTTTAATAATGTGTTTTCCTATTCATTCTGAGTGTACAGTATATATGTTTCATCTATATAGTGGCCACCGTCCAAGTGATCATGTCATCGCTACGTGGATCAATTTCCACTGTATTTAAATTTATGCACTCTGTGTATTTCGCGCAAGAATAATAAATTTATGTGTGCCAAAACTCTTCACAACCACAAGGTATAGTCTCGTTTCTGCAAAGACGTCTATATGGTTTCTATCGCGCAAGTTAGCTGGACAGTTCTTTTTCTTGTCATGGACTAGAGAAGGAAGGATGGACTGATGCTTTTGCTTGGCTTGTCCCGCGCCGAGAGTTTAATAAGTACCCGTTGTAATACGGGATACAAGTTCAGTGTTTCTAGAACAAAATCAATTTAACTCTTTACCTTACCCGACAACCCCACGCGTGCGTTTCTCGAAGCTCCCGAAGACTTTTCGGGCCCGAAAGCAATTTTTTTAAAATGTACGTAGTTTCTAACGAAAGGCGTTGGACTTTTTATCCCACAAATCGGCTAAAGTTGTGTAGTAAACGTAAGATTTTATTGCTTAGCTTTCAAATTCAACAAAAACCGAATCTTTATTGGTAACTTCTGCACGTAACACAGCTTTTCGGGTCCGAAATGTTTTGGGGACTTTCCAGAAACGTACGCCAGGTGTCGATCATAGCATTATGATCTTCCTAGATATTTGACCAGGGGAAAATGAAACCCGAGATGAATTTACCTTGGGAAATGCTTGGAGAATTTGCCCGTTGGAATACAGGATACAAGTTCAGTGTTTCTAGAACAAAATCAATTTAACTCTTTACTTTACGCGACGACCCCTGGTGTCAGTTATAGTAGTATGACCTGCCCAGATATTTGACTTGGGGAAAATGAAACCCGAGAAGAATTTACCTTGGGAAATGCTTGGTGAATTTACCCAAGGTAACTTGGTTTTGCCTAGGTAAAAGTGTGTAGTGTTACCACGGCTATTAGTTCCATTATAAATTAAATGACCATTGACAAGTCTGCTGTTAATTAAACAAGTTTAGTTATCACACATCAACAAAGGTAAATATTCCAAATGGCACTCCTGAGTTATTTGTATATTGCCAAGGTGGGCTGAGTTCCTTAAAATGTATTTTGTATGATTGTTTTCCAGTCTATTCTCTTTAGGAAGCAAGAAATAAAGTGATGATGATGATGATGATGATGGTGAACACTGCCTGGCTCATATTTACGGTAATCTTCAAGACACTTGTGAGCCTGAAAATAGAAGTCCTTTACTTCATTTGAAACCCTTCTTACAAGTCCTGGTGTAATAATTAATCTCTGTAGGAGGTGTTGAGGTAGCTTATAACCAACGACGATCAATTTATCATGGTGGGAAAAATATTTTGTAATGATGTAATATTTAGCTAAGAGCTACTGAAGCAGTGAAGTTTTGTTGCTTTTTAGACAGTTTCGATCGAAGCATATTAACACCGTATGCAAAGTCAAAATAATTCTTCTTTAAAACATATTACACGATTTCGTCTTTGATACCTAGAGGTACATGTTTTTTTTATTGACGATTTGACTAAATTTTCCTATTCTCAGACTTTACAGACCTTAAAATGTCTTTTAGTTATTTTTGTTGCACTCTTATTTTCTCTGTTTACTTTTTTGCCCATATTTCATAGTCTTTTTATTCATGTAATTTTATTTTCTAATCAGAGGACCTCCCTGAAAACCACGTTATACATCATGAACGCTACCCCTTTTATGAATATAAACGCCTTTGCTTGATTTTCAATATAGTTTATTGTTATGTTAATATTATTGCCGCTTTCCCATTGAGTCAAAATTGACAGTTTTTTGGCATTGAAAAATTTTCAGGTGCAAAGGATTCTGAGAAGGTTCCTCTGATAATTATATATATTATACTTTCATTATTACTATTAATATTTTTGTTATTATCATGAATGTGTTTTTCTGATTTTCCAAAAAAAGGCAACTAAAAAAAAGCAACTGAATGCAATATCGTATTGACAGAAAGAGCAAACTTTTTTATTTAAAACAATCAACTCGGTTAACTGACTATAGAGTGTTTTTACGTGACGTCACGGCGGCCATATTGGTGTCCCAAAACAAAGAAATGGCGGCCATATTGGTGTCCCAAACGAATCCTATGGGACTTAAGCTCTATTCTTATTCAAACATTTGCTATTGTTTTAGCACTCCAATATGGCCGCCCGTCACGATGGCGTCACCAAGGCACTCGGCCGTGCCTCATGGTAATTTAATACACATTTAACTACTCCATCTAATTTATTTTCATTTTATTTTAGCTATCTGTTTGTTTTTTTATTGACAGACTTGTGCAAGTTTAATAACCATGATCTCTGCATCTGGTAAGTCAAAGCTCAGTCCTAATGGATCAGTACGGCACAGTTAACTCTTTTAAGAGAATGAAAGAAAGGTTCCTATTTTAAGAAAGTTATATAAATTGGCCGTTTTGGCTCCAATTCCCGTAAAACTGGATAACCGAGACATTGAAGAATTATGGAAGTGCACAACAAATGTTAACACCATAAAGTGTAAAATTAGTAAAATATCATTGTTTGTGCAAGTTTTCTCTTCGCGAAGAACACAATGATACAGTAACTTGATTTCTCTGACAAATGATCATTCAAACATTTGAAAATAGAGAGGCATGTTTACATTACTACAAGAAATATTATTACAAGTACAATATAATTTTACTTTAAAGTTTTTATTGAAACTAATAACCGTTCAAGGAGTAAACTGTTATGTGAGAATTTAACCCTATTCAGACTGGAGGGGGGGGTTCGAACCCCCCCCCCCCCCTCCGTAAAATTGTGATAACTCTTACACCGAAATAGCTATGAGGCTGAAATTTTCTGACTTTTCCTAGAATTTCTCTTGGGACATTTTGGTATCCATAACATGTCAGTGTGATTAACCATGTTGCCATGGCAACCAGTTTTTGACACATAGGTTTTCAAAATATTAAAATATGGTGAAGTTTTTATTTTAAGATCTTGTTCTTTGACTTATAGTGCATTTTCTTGTTAGAATAGTTTTTTCTTGGGACTAGTTCTTGAAAGACATCAAAAAATTTTAACATCAAATATTTGGGGGGGAGGAGAAGGCAAATTTTTGCTCTCTTTTACTTATAGAGAAAAATCTTGTACTTTTTATTAAATAACGCTTCTAAGTTCATTGTTTGGATAATAGACATTGGTTTGATACGTGTTTTATACATTCTGATCCTTTTCTCTTTTAGATATTTTTTAAATGTTAATTTAAACGAAAAAAAAGGAAATTCAAGATGGCGGATCCAAGATGGCGGACAATAATTTCAAAAGTATAGTTTTATCGCCTTTTTTTGCTTTTTCTCGCTTTACAAGTGTGTCCTTGTTTGTATTTATTATGTTTTAATATTAAAGAGATGATTTTACAGTTATATTTGATATTTTAAGTATCTGGATGGAAAAATATCAAAGAAACGTCGGAAAAACAAAAATAACATCATTGTGACGTCATAATTGGGTGTGGCAGGTCAAAACTGGGTGTGAGGTTTCCTTTTATGGAGATGAACATTGTGTGAAAATTTCATGGTCCTAGCCTTACTGGTTCCAGAGATATGAAGGGGGGTCCGAGGAGCCCCCCTCCCACCCCCCCCCCCCCACCCAGTCACAGATTGCCTAAAAAAGCCCAGTCTGAATAGGGTTAAAAAAGCTTTTTATCTTGTTCTCTTAAAGATGTGTTTTTTAAAGATTCTGCCACCATCATGTCACACTACAATACACCTAGTTTATGCAGTGCGAGGTTATGAAGTTATATATCCACACTGAATTCTTGGACACACATTGAGGTTTTAAAATGCATCCAGAGTAAAACAAAAGTGCACTTGACCAACTATAAACTAACAAGTAGCTTTTCGGGCTCTTCAAACGGGTCTTTGATCCCAGTCCCCACTCAAACCGCTCCCAGTGTAAGTCTCTTTAGCGACACTCAAGATGTGAAGCAGTCTACAATGCGCACTTCACAGTCCACCAGTCCACGATCGACAGACTGTATCCTACGGTCCTCTTTCCACATTTCGTAGTACGCAGTCCACAAGTCACAGTCAACACTGCACAATCCTGGTCCCACAGTTATTAAAATATACGTTTTCCTGGGCCATGAGATTAGCTATAATATCTGTTGGGTCGTTGAAGGTGAAAAATGTATGTTTACCATTCTATTTTTGAGGGAGAGGGCTACACCGCTTTTGCAAAAGAAAATCCGATCACAATATTTAACCGCGAAAAATAGTCGTGCTGTATAAGACAAACAGACAAAGAATGAATGCTTAACCTGACTGGGGGAACCTGAAGAATACCAAAAACTTTGTTTAAGATTAGGACCGAGCCAAAGTCCAAAGCTCGTCCGGCTTGATCAGTTTCAACATAGTAATTTTGTTACAAAAAAAACTTGATTAAGCTTGTAGTGGCCTGTGGGCTATCTGAATAGTATATTAAGAGCATCTCAGTGTCATTTTGCTTCTTCACCTTTAATTTGTTAAAACATCTTCTGAATTAGTAAATATTTCCATGCAGGTTGAAATTTAATGAAGAAAAAACGGATGCATTTTGGCTTGTTAACCTAAACGAGTTTCCAAGCTGCTGCTCCCTGTCGATGGAAAAACTCATGCAAGTTTACTTGGTAGCATTTGAATTGTTCAAGAAAGTAATTTTTTTCGATTTTAATTTGTTCACTTACGGGACGTTGGAGCCATCCAAAATGTGTTATCATTTCACTTAAGATCGATGTGTACTTAATATCATTTAATTTAATGTTTGGGTTTTTCTTGCTTCAGATAATAACGTGGGTTTGAACAGTTCTGTCATTGTGGGAAAGAATGCGGAATACTTGGCCGATTTAAATAACTTGTTAAAACCCGTCGTGCAGAGCGGGCATAACTGGAAACTCTGCTGGCGAGCATCACAGGATGGCTGGGCTTCCACCCGATTCCACTCCTTGTGCGACGAAAAAGGTCCAACTGTTACTATCATCAAGGTTGGAAAGTATATCTTTGGAGGATACACCACTGAATCATGGAGTAAGTATCGTCATTGTCTTTACCTCATGTCAGTCAATTATACCAATGCGGCCGTCAATTATGACTCCTTCCTGGACCGGAGGGATGGATGGTCGGACAGCCGGGGAATTTTGACCACTTTACTTGTCTCAGTTTCGGCATTTGCACATCCACCCTGACACAAAGGTGGGGAATTTGAATATTTCACCATTTAAAAATCCACCATCTTGAAAAGGTTAGGCAAAGTAATATTAATATTGCACCCAGGCAAAACCTAGAAGTTAGCGGAGTCTTCTGTGATAAATTGGCATCAACGGTCTTTTTACTTTACCTCGCTGCCTTTTTACGCATTTACAAGTGATGGATTTTTATTCGTTTTGTTATTGTTGTTTTTGACTTTTCTATTGTACATGCACGTGTTTTTACCTATGATTCTTGATGAACATTCCCTTATCTTAGCTTAGGTGGTTTCCGGCGATATTCCACGCAATTTCAATGTTAAGTCAAATGTTTTGCTTTCCTTGTTTACACAATAGCTTCCAGTGGCGCCTATCGGTACGATTCACAAGCCTTTCTGTTCTCCTTGGTAAATAAGCCAGGATGGGCGCCTGTGAAACTGAACCAGTCAGGACAGTACAGTTATTACAAGTCCTCTTCCGTATACAGCTGCGCATCTTATGGACCTACATTTGGAGGAGGTTATGACATTTTAATTTCCAGCTCCGCGTCATTCTCGTCACGTTCCTACTCCAAACTTGGCTTCACTTACAGCCCGCCAAGCGGGTACAGATATGGGAGCAACTTCGCTCGAACATTCATGGCAGGATCGTATTATTTTACACCCAATGAAATAGAAACTTTTTACGAGAAAAAAATTTTATCACCAGGTGGGTTATTTAGCGATTATTTTTTTTCATAATTAGTCTTACCCAGCTTGTCACCATGACAGAAAACAAATAGCAAATCGCTAAAAATATATATTAAACGTTACATAATGAAATGAAATAGCTGTGTTAAGGAACGATTAAAGAAATGGTCACTTTGAGTCAAATCCGAATTATGTAACTATGTTTACGAATATTTTTTCCGAAGGAAACCCGCGAAGGTTAGGAGTACCCTTGTAGGAGTGCTTACACTCGCCTCGGCTGTAAATAGCAGAGTCGATGATTTTCGATGGGTACCCTTACACCTGGCTATGCCATGCTGATGAATTCTGACAAGGACAAAGCAGCTGTCCATGGCTGCCACTTACGGGATGATATGGTTGTGCGCATGCGAAAAGTACTGGCCATTCCGCGGACTAGGTGTCATGTGCCCCTTGCAGTCAAAAATACGTGAGAGCTACCTCATACACGTTCCATAGTAAGAATTACCACGGATCGACAAAAAATGCAGTAGTTAATGATTAATTTACAGGAGATAATAGTGCCACGTATTTGTTAAAAAAGCTCCACGATTTTTTGTATTACTGTAAAATGTGAAAACATTGGCTTTGTCATATTTTAATATTTAAAAACGTGTCGGAACCATTCAGACTTGAGAATATCTATGCGGCTTGCGGTTATTTAAGTTCATCTGGTTGTTTCCCTTCCGACACATTTGAAAATTAACTTTATCCCATCAACCCATATCATCGTTTGCTAACTTACGCCTTTGATGCCTGACCGGGACAAGTTGCCGCATTTGACCATTAAGACCTTGGATGGACGCGACGGTCAAATGACAACTCCACCGAAGAGGGAACAACAAGTTTGAAACCACAAACCGAAAGAAAGGTGACGCAAAATTTCACGGTGGAGTTTCACAGTGGATTTCACAAAATTTCCGGTGGAGTTGTTATTTGACCCTCTTGCCTAGTGCCTGCCAAGTCAATGTTCAAGTGTGACAACTTTTCCTTGTCAGGCATCAATGGTGTCACTCTTGGAACTGATGTTTCTGTTTTCAAAATCAAACGGGATATTCGCCTACTGTAGGCGATAAAATGCCACCTTGCAGTTGTATACCTTTTTATTGTATTGCTATACACAGAAATATCATAGAAAACGAGGAGATTACAATAAGACATTTTGCCATATTTCTCAACGATGCGCTATTAATGTTTTCTTCTTTGTTAAAGCATCTTCTGGATTGGAAATATTTTCATAACCTACACGACTCTACAGACGATATTGGTATATATTTAACAAATAAATTTTAATTCGCCATTATATGTCCTCTTATAAATAATGGTCTGACGTCATAGCATGGTCAAAACAGACCAGTGAAGAATTGCGACCGAAGCGGGCAGAGAAAGTAGCTATCTTTCAAACCAAACTGGCTGTAAAATTCTTCTTGAAGCCAAAACCATTTGTTTCCCACACGGTAGACGCGAGCGGCGTGATCAATTACGTCATATCATGATTTGTACCCCAACAATAGCTGTGAGCAAGAGAACATTATGTTCTCTTGCTCTGAGCCAACGAGCTCGCAAGAAATTTTACAGTTATGGTAAAAAGGTTTATAAAATAATGAAAATGTTTAGAGTATTCTCCACTCACGTGAAGAACATTATTTTACTTGGTAGAATTCGAATTTGAATTTAAGAATTCCGCCCTGCAAAAGTTATAACTTCACCGAATGTTCAAGCAAGGTCTTCCGCCTCAAATACCACAGCTTCAGAGAGTGACACCCCAAGTGACGACCAAAGATAAAGCAATTCCGGAAAACAGACAAAAAAGAAAGCGGACTGAAAGCTGACAGACGCTCATTCTGACCTTTGATTGCTCTTTGCTCTCCTCGCCTCTTGTTAACTACAGAGCCTCCTCTATTGGATGGAAGAAATATGATCGATGAAAGAACAATAAGAAATGTATAAATAAGATTATTTAAATCTAAGTTTTCGGATCCAACGATTCAAGCTCACATGACAAGACTGCAAGGTGATGTGTCTTAATGAACATATTTTTCAAAATCACAAAAAAGAATCTTCAGTGTCTTGCATCCGACCACATTTAATGGAACAGTTTTCTATAAAAAAAAAATTAAGAAATAGTGAATTGGAATGTCATCCAAATTATATGCAGGGGTGTTGTATGCCACATAGCTTTTATAGCCGGGCAATTAAATGAAATGAGTTTTCTAAACGGCGTCGTTTTAATCTTCTTAGGTCGATTTCTTTTGGTTCATCTTTTAATTATTGCTTTTTCTGCTCAGTTGTACAGTTGTACTTGTTCAAGCGTAATCTTTTCAAACTTGGAGGACGCTGGAGCCATCCATATTTCAATACAGTCGTAATCAATTTTACTTATTCTTACTTTCTATTTCTGTTGCTTCAGGTAATAAAGTGGGATTCTACAATTCTGTCATTGTGGGAAAGAACCCTGAGTACTTGGCCAATTTTACTAACTTGTTAAAACCCGTCGTGTGGAGCGGACATGACTGGAAACTCTGCTGGCGAGCATCACAGGATGGCTGGGCTTCCACCCGATTCCACTCCTTGTGTGATGGAAAAGGTCCAACTATTTCTATCATCAAGGTTGGAAAGTATATCTTTGGACGATACACCAAGGAATCATGGAGTAAGTATCGTCACTGTCTTTACCTCAGTTAATTATAGCGGAGCACTTGCCAGGCCGAAGGCCTGGCTGCGCAGCTCCATACTCATAGAACCTATCGCCGTCATTTTTCATGGTCATGGCTAGCGGAATGTTTCGCGGGCGCGTGTCCGTCCGCCCGCCGTGGACCGCCGTGTTGGAACAACATCCGGGATCTTGAAAGCAAGGCTTTGTCAGTTTTCGCGCGGCCACACAGCCGTGAGCTCGGTAAACACTTTTAGTTGTTTTGTTGTGTCTAGCGGAGAATTAAAGTCGTTATTTTCCTGCATTTTTTCGCGGTTTGCTACTCAAGACAGGGATACTAATTAAGGGATACTCAGAAGCCGCTTTAGTGGAAAAAGACGAGCTTTCAGGGATAAAATCTTGCTTCGAGGAACTTCATGTATTACGTTATTATCAATGCGGGAGATGTTTGTTTTCTACGGATTTCAGAACCAGAAGCGGAGATTTGAATTTCCAAGCAAGCGAGGAACTTAAAGGTAAAACAGATTACAGTTTTCGATGAGAATTTATGTTGATATCAATCTGTGAGTGACTTTTTATTAGTGTTATTGTTAGTTTTGGAGAATTGATTTTAAAACGTGCCTAAATTCAGTTGTATCGATCTCTTGAATTTCATTGAAGAAAGCTTAAACTCGATGAGCTATAATTAAATGGTACGCGTTTTGCTTTTAAACGTAAACTAATGGAGATTTGAATAAATTTTTTCGAAAGAAGATTGTGTTGTCCATTTTTATGTGTTTGTTCATTCATTAGATAGATTGAAAAGCGATTTTATGTAAACAAAACAAGACTTTGATTTTATAGTACAGTTCTATCTTCACTCGCATCGCCTTATGCAAATATGTTTGTGTATTTTTGCAATTTTTGATTTTCAAATCAGTTTCTCGGGCAATTTTTGACAAACATAAACTGTATTTTATTCGGAAACTGGTGGTACTAGTTATTCTAGACAGAGAAAAGTTGTTTTTGTGAACTTTTGTACGGTCTATAAAAATGTACTGTGCAGACGGTCGCGTAATACTGTTTTTGAGAATTGCTAAAATTGAAAATAGCCCGTTCGTCAATCTTAATTCTTGTGCTTCCATCCTTTCACCTTAATTAGTTAAGTTTCACCTTAGTTAAGTTTCACCTTAGTTAAGCTTGTTCAAAGTGCGACGCTGTTAGGCTTGGGCTATGTATATATATATATTACCAATGCGCTTACTTGTCCAGTTCCAGTATTTGCACACCAACCCTGACACAAAGGTGGGGAATTTGAATATTAAAAGTCCACCATCTTGAAAACGTTGACTTGGGCAAAGTAATTATATTAATACACTCTTTCTTTTTTATAAGAATATCGAAGCTGAAATTTGCGAAATTTTACGAATATTTTAAGAATAAACCTGAGGCTGAAATTGTGAAAAGAATATAATTTCGTGCGTTGAAAATCTGTAAATACAATACAAGGATATGTTTTTACTTAACTGTATAAAATTATTCCTTTCTCCAAACGGCAAAACTAGCCAACAAACGAAACACTGTTCACTAGCGATAGCCAAATGTTCAATGATGAGCGGTACATGTAATGTATTTATACCCCAATACAGCCTTAAACGGAAATGCCATAAGCTATAATTAAGAATATTGCAAGAACATTTTCATCCTAAAATCGGCAGAAAAATAGAAATATTCAGCCTGGGCCGGAAAAACAATATTCTTATAAAAAAGAAAGAGTGTATTACATCCAGGCAAAACCTAGAAGATGGCGGAGTCTTCTGTCGTAAATTGGCATCAACGGTTTTTTCACTTCACCTTGCTGCCTTTTTACGCATTTGCAAGTGATGATATTTGCATTAGCTTTGTCATTGTCATTGTTGTTTTTGTTTTTTCTGTTGTACATGCATGTGTTTTTACCTATGATTCTTGATGAACATTCCCTATCTTAGCTTAGGCAAGGCTTGGTTTCCGGCGATATTCCGCGCAAATTAAATGTTAAGTTAAATGTTTTGCATTCCTTGTTTGCACAATAGCTTCCAGTTGCACCTATCGGTACGATTCACAAGCCTTTCTGTTCTCCTTGGTAAATAAGCCAGGATGGGCGCCTGTGAAACTGAACCAGTCAGGACAATACAGCTATTACAAGTCTTCTTCCGTATACGGCTGCGCATCCTATGGACCTATATTTGGAAGAGGTTATGACCTTTTAATTTTCAGCTACGCGTCATCCTCGTCACGTTCCTACTCAAACCTTGGCTTCACTTACAGCCCGCCAAGAGGGTACAGCTATGGGAGCAACTTCGCTCGAACATTCATGGCAGGATCGTATTCTTTTACACCCGATGAAATAGAAACTTTTTACTCCAAAAAAATATTATCACTAGGTGGGTTATTTAACGATTATTTTTTCATAATCAGTCTTACCCAGTCACCATGACAGGAAACAAATATTTACTATTCGTAAATTTTTAAACTCTTCTTGCATCTTGCTTTTCTAAACTGTTATGTTAACACAGTATTGCTACATTATTCGGATTAGACCCAAGTAACTACTTTAACACAGCTTTTTCATTTCATTATGTAACCTTTAATACATTTTTTAGCGATTTGCTATTTGCTGTTATTCACTACAGAGCCTCCTCTATTACTGATATTGGATGGAAAAAAGTATGATCGATGAAAGAACAATAAGAAACGTATAAATAAGTTTATTTCTATCTACGTTTTCGCATCCAACGGTTCATGCTCACATGACAAGACTGCAAGGTCATTTGTCTTAACGAACACATTTTTCAAAATCACAAAAAAAGAATCTTCAGTGTCTTGCATCCGACCACGTTCAATGGAACAGTTTTCTATAAAAGAACGAAGGATATTGAATTGGAATGTCATCAAAATTATACCGGAGTGTTGTATGCCACAGCATCAGTTTTCTAAGCGGCAGCGTTTTTATCTTCTTAGGCCGATTTCTTTTGTTTCATCTTTTAATTGTTGCTTCTTCTGCTCAGTTGTACAGTTGAACTTGTTCAAGCATAATCTTTTTGCCGGATTTTTATTATTTTGAAACTTGACGGACGATGCACACATCCATAATAATGTTATCATTTAATTTCGGTTGTAATTAATTTTACTTATTCTTATTATCTATTTTTGTTGCTTCAGGTGATAAAGTGGGATTCAACAATTCTGTCATTTTGGGAAAGAGCCCTGAGTACTTGGCCAATTTTACTAACTTGTTAAAACCCGTCATGCGAAGCGGACATGACTGGAGACTCTGCTGGCGAGCATCACAGGATGGCTGGGCTTCCACCCGATTCCACTCCTTGTGTGATGGAAAAGGTCCAACTATTTCTATCATCAAGGTTGGAAAGTATATCTTTGGAGGATACATAAGTAAATCATGGAGTAAGTATCGTCGTCACTGTCTTTATCTCAGTTAATTATACTATTATGCTCGTCAATAATGACTTCCTTCCCGGGCCGGACTTTACTTGTCCCAGTCCTGAGATTTTGACATCCACACACAGACACATCATAAATTAAAATATTCCACTATTTAAAACTTCACCATCTTGAAAAGATAGTGAAACCTTAATAGCTTAACTTACACATGCATACACGGGCAACACCTAGATGGTTAATCCTTCTGTATTGAATTGTAAATTTATAATAGGTTCCAGTTGCGGCTATCGGTACGATGCACAAGCCTTTCTTTTCTCCTTGGTAAACAAGCCAGGATGGGTACCTGTGAAACTGGGCAACACAGGGCAACACAGCAATTACAGGTCCAAATCCTTATACAGCTGCTCTAGTAATGGACCTACGTTTGGAGGCGGTTATGACCTTTACATTTCTAGCTATGCGTCATCCTCGTCAAATTCCTACTCAAACCTTGGCTACACTTACAGCCCACCGAGCGGGTACAGATCTGGGAGCGCCTTCGCTCGAACATTCCTGGCAGGATCGTATACTTTTACACCCGGTGAAATAGAAACGTTTTACGACAAAAATGTTTTATCAGAAGGTGAGTTATTAAACGATTATAATTTCGTAATCATGCAACCTTGTCCAACCTTTCAATACGAACGGAAACAAATTATAGAAAATGGTTCTTTAGAAAACAATGTGACATTTCTTTTAAACATTACACGAATTTCACAAGATGGTAGCTTGAATCTTACATAACGCCAAATTAAATAGCCGAATAAAAAATGGTTACTTTGAAAGTTATCTGCATTATGTAGCAATGCTCTGTACAACATAACAGTTTAGAAAAGAAATTAGGGCACAAGAAGCATTGCAATAAAATAAAAGGAAATATTAGATAGGGGAATGTTGTTCTAGTGACATATAAAGTCACATAATCGGGAGAAAAGAAACACCAACGATGGCAAAGGGGACAAAGACGACATCACGTGTACATGCATAACAAAGCAGCAAGGTAAAGGGAAAGAAACGTAGCTAGACAGTACACTGGTCAAAACAATTGAGGATCATCGGGTTAAATGATAATAACTTTCAAACAGTACTTTACTTAAATTCCTTAAAAGACAAGGACATTTCACACATCGAAAATTCTTAAAATTCATCAGTGTTAACGTTCAGACCAGAAAAAATTGGGAAAACGCGTTCGACCGCATTAGTTTTCGCGCCGATGTCTTAATGTTGTAGTTCAATTTCGTCCTTGGTTCAATTTTTACTTTCTATTGTTCTTTTCTGTGTAAATATATGATAACGAATATAAAACAAAGGAAAATGAAAATTGAACCAAGGGTAAAGCTGAACTACAATACGTTTGAGTGTGCTTCGCTACAGAATTGGCTAGTTCTAAAATAGGGAACGGGGAATCGGGGAACGGGGAACGGGGAATCTCTAAAATGAGGAATCTCTAAAATAGGGAATCTCTAAAATGGGGAATCTCTAAAATAGGGAATCTTTAAAATGGGGAATCTCTAAAATAGGGAATCTCTAAAATGGGGAATCTCTAAAATAGGGAATCTCTAAAATGGGGAATCTCTAAAATGGGGAATCTCTAAAATGGGGAATCTCTAAAATAGGGAATCTCTAAAATAGGGAATCTTGAAAGCAGCTGTTACGAGGGCCGTAAGTAAAGCTGTCCGCTCGCGATAAAACTGAAATTCAAGATGGCTACAAACTAGAAGTCAGGCGATGCGTTATGACGTTCATTTAGGGATGTACTCTAGTGTCAATTCACACGACTCCTAGGAAGACCATGTAATTATGAGGGGGGGGGGGGGGGGGGGGGGGGTTTGGGGCAATTTCTTCTGAGTGTGATTTTTTTTTTTTCAGCAACACTATTTGCAAGAATTTTTTTACCAAAATGCTTGAATTTTTTTTTTCACGTGCTTTCTTGTGCACTATTTTTTTCTCTTAAATTTCTTCTGCAGGAATTTTTTTTCTGGTAATTGCTCACCCCCCTCCCCCCACAAAAATTAAATTGTCCGTCCCTCACCGTGTTTTGTTTCATATTGTGTGACAGATCAAGGGGTGGCGAATGGTACCTTCAAAATCGTGGGTCTCGGAAAATTTTGGTCCGGTCTCGAAATCTCGGCAGTTTTTGTTTTAAGTCTCAAAGTCTCGTTTGGCTGGTGCTTTTTCTGTCTCGGAGTCTCCGATTTTTTTCCTCAAGGTCTCGGAGTCTCGGATACTTTTGTCAAGCATTATCATTCTTCATCCTTGTTTGTTGTTGTTGTTGTTGTTGTTGTTGTTGTTGTTGTTGGTGAATCGGATATTTTTGGCACTAAGTCTCGGGCTCGGTTTTTTCCCGCATTGGGTCTCGGGTTCGGATTTTATAACGTAGCTGCGGTCGCGGTCTCGGATTTTGAAACAAGGGTCTCGGCGTCTCTCGGATTTACCATTCGCCACCCCTAAATCATGCTGCGACACTTATAGTGTCTGGTTCATAAGTGTAAATATCCGGTCTCGATTGCGAAACCGTCACACGAAAACTCAAAAAAAAAAATCACTTTGCTTTTCGGTAAGTTTGAAAGAAAAATTAACAACTTCTCGTTACATTTTTTAACACCCGAAGAGAAAAGCTCAATTTATCTGCAAGATCGCGTAAGTTCGCGAACGTGACCGCTTTGCGTTTTCTCGTGCCGGCGTCATGCCCGCGGTTGGTCCAAACCGTGTAGGACGAGAACTGCGAGAAGAGTATTCCTTCCAATCTTGATTTTAGTTGGCTGTACGAGATTAGAAAGGCGGCGCTCCGTCGTCACCCGCGATATCTTTAAGTTGAGAATTTATAATAATCCAAAAATTAAAATACCAACTATTAAAAAGAAAAAATCACCAAAAAAAATTAACTCATCTTGGAAAAATTGGGAATCTTGCAAAAATTCAAGAAAAACCTTATGGCGGGGTGGCCTTCCCCCCCCCCCCCCCCCCCCCCATTGTACACCCGAGAGTTAATCGGTACATAAAGTTACAATATTACAAGGAATTTCCTGTTTGCTTACCTCTATGTAACATTGACGTGCATTGAAAAGGGAGTGGAAAAATTCATCTGTCCACTATTAACGGCCGCAAAACCCCTCGGAACGAAAAAGCGCAGCGTGTAAGTCGTCGTTACTTATGCCAACTTTTTTGAAGTAATGCTATATTTTTTTCTTTTTTCTGCAACTCAAGACATATCGTTTTTGGGTGGGATAAATGCGTTATCTCCGCAATTATTTTTTAGTATTTTTTTTTATCTCCGCAATTATCAGTCATTAATTTAAATGCTTTTTGTCACTACATAGTCTGTATGACGGTATTTCTCCTTCGTTCCTCTGTGCTCTGCAGTCCGAATAGAATAGGGCTTTCGCTCAATACACTGAGATATGCAGGTTCCTTGATGATGATGCTGTGATAACATGAGAACATCTCTGTCCCCCTTCCAACTGAATCGTACTATCATTTTCGCATTGATTCTGAATTGCTACAATGAGCCGCCGCAAAACGTCTTTTTCCTTGCTTTTCACTCTAATAAGGATAACACATGTCAAACTGAACAAAGGAAACTCGGGTTTCATTTTCAGTGGCAAGAGTTCCATTGTAAGTGTTCGGTTAGTACAGGTTTTTGACATTGACAAATGACTATTTATTCAATGACCGCTTAATTGAGGTGTTCGCTTAAAAGAGGCAGTTTTTACAGTAAACATGGGAACAAAATTTTGGGACATCGACAATATAGGTTTGACTGTACTTTTTTTCTTCCACAAAACTTCACTAGTTTCTGGTGTACTTAAAAAAGAAGTGCTCACATTCGTCGTTCGTGCTCACTTTCGGCGCGGTCGCACGAAGGAATTTGTTATCCTAGGAAGACGAATTTTTCACACGGTACCACAGGCAGCCCAAGCGGTAGTGATTTAATACGTGTGGTGATTTTCTCACTTATCTGCCATGTGCTTCTAGCCTCCACGTGCAAATGTTCATAGTAGCCATGTTATAGTCTTTTGACCATGGCGTTCAAAATACCCTTTATAAAGTCCAGCAAGTCCTTTTCACATGGGTACTTTGATGTTTTGTTCTTCAAGTTTTTCTATGGCGCAAGAAAATGGCAAATAGATGTGTCGCGCGGAAGCGCTGACCTTGGTTTGCATAATTAATACCTTTTCCGCTCTCCCTACGTTTCTTAGGAAGAAAGGGGAAACTGTTCGCAGTCATGTTTAGTTTTTTGTGATCTCCAGTTTTCATGTTAGGAATAAGAAAAAATAAAATTGTGCATGGTTCATTTGATTAGAAGCTTGTATACTTGTTGGCTGTGTTTGATAAAGTGTTAAGGCATGCTTCAACGATTATGAATAAAATAGGTGAACTTGTGAGTAGTACGAATAATCACTGGCTTTTTTACGTCCTGGTTCAATTTAAGAGTTTCAGCCTTTGAGAGTTTCTGTGGTTCATACTGCCTAACCTCTCGTAGGCAAACACCGGAAAATGTCAGGAAGGCGGATGCATTATAGGTGTGGTCGTTGATGACATGACTCAAATCTAATTAACTGACCGTTACAAAACTGATTTTAAACTACACACAGAAAGAAGCTGAAAGATTTGACCATAGATGTAGCGAAACTCCTTATAATGTTCCAAAAAAAGTCAATGAGTGTAAGAAAGAATGTTAATGTTCAAATGAAGATGTGAGGGAGACTTACTGGCGATAAAAGTGAAACTAGACCCTATTTTAGAGATTCCCTATTTTAGAGATTCCCCATTTTAGAGATTCCCTATTTTAGAGATTCCCCATTTTAGAGATTCCCCATTTTAGAGATTCCCTATTTTAGAGATTCCCTATTTTAGAGATAACCCATTTTAGAGATTCCCCGTTCCCCGTTCCCCGTTCCCCGTTCCCCGTTCCCCGTTCCCCGTTCCCCGATTCCCCGTTCCCTATTTTAGAACTAGCCCTACAGAATTTGTTTGAAACCTGCAACGAAAATCGTTCTTCGGCTTTTTAATTTGATAGAACTGACAACTCGCGCTTGCACGAGGGTCTTTGACGAGTCGTTCCAGTTAGCTAATGAAATGAGCTTTGCTGTTGCTTGCCTTCATCTCCCGATATTTTTTCAAAGGTTTTATCTATTGCCTGTCATAAAGCCTTTTTGCCCTTTTTCAGAATTTTTTATCTTATTATTGACTTTAGTTCCAGCAAGCTTACCGCTACACGAGCTTCGTTATCCGTTCAATAATTTTTCCTTCATGATTTCTTGTCGTAGAGTTTTCTCTCTGCTGTTTACTATGTTTATGGAACAAATCTATTGCAATTGCGTTTTCGTTTGTTCGTGATAATTGTAATCATCCATTGAGAACCATTGGTGTAATGAATACGTATCTGATATGAACACAAAGGACAAATATATTTTTATATATTTTTCTAAGTCGAAATATTTTTGTGAAAAGGTGTATGTTTTTAATTTGTAACACGGTTGATGAAAATTGCAGCATTTTCACTAGTCTTATGTATATACGCTTAGACAAGCTAGGGTCTAATGGTTCTAATCAATCTAAAAATCACACATAGAGAAATAAAGAGCACGCAACATCGTTTTCCATTTCAATTGAGACACTTTGAATCAAAGGAAACTTGGGATGGTAAAGTATCACAGTGTATATGGAAACGTTTTTACCAGTGAGATGCATTCGGCTGGAAACAACAACCTGCAACCTGTAACTTTGCCTCCTTTTTCATGGTCTTATAATGTCAAGACTGGGGTATTAAAAAAAAAAACCTTCCATGTGCATGTGACATTTTGTTGTCTCTTATTTTGCCGCTTTACATGGAATTTAGGTAAAGCATTTAAAAGATAATTTATTTCATTCTTTTAAATCCAATCCTCAATTGTTCAGTGTACTAAGATGTATAAAGTGTCCAGGAGTATGGCTTACGTAGTTATTAAAAACAACTGTTTATTTTTTTCCTTTCAGCAACGGTATTACCAACAACTACTGCTCTATCCGGTAATTATTGTCGCCAGTTTGAAATTAAACATTGTGTGAGTGCCTGATGGATATATCTCCAGAATTAAATGTGCTGGGGTGGGGAGGGGGCGGGGGAGGGGGAGGGGGGGGGGGAGAGTTTTAGTCATTGAGTTTCTACTTTACCTGGCCCGACCTTTCTTGTAAAGTTTGGGTCGATATTGGTACAAGGTACTCGATATCATCGAAAGGTAGGTTCTTTCGATTGCCTCGATGATCTCAATAGTTCTTCTCAATATAAATACCTGCGCTCTTTACGGCTCCCGTCCTACCACCGCGCGAAGAGACTCTCAGGGCTAAATACTCTAATTGTCTACAATTCTAAGCTCAAAGATACGAAAAAACGTCTTTCCCAATTTAATCCTTTTGGGGATAACTTTTCTTATACTGTGACAATACAGGAGGGAGACGAGATAGAGACGTGTAATTCGAAAATGTGCGATGTTGATGATTTTTCCAAGCAAGGGCAAACGGGTACATATTAAAGAAATGCCTTATGCCGTTTTAGTTTTCTTTGCCCTAGTAAATATTTTAGAAGCTCATGAAAATATAACAAGAATTTCTATACCTTTGCAGCAATCACTCCAACGACGAGTTCGTCGTATGTGCCATTTACTGTTTCGTATCCAGGTGAGGCTATATGCAACTCCAGCTGTATTGTTACGACTAGTAATTGACCGTACGATGCAGCTTTCAATCTACAGATAAACCTACAAAGCATCCGTGTACTACACAAAATTATCCACAAAATTGATGCCCAGATAAAGGTTTTCAGTCATTGACTCGAGCAAAATGAAAATAAAAGTGCCGTTAAGGCTATCTCTCGTACGTATTTCTAATCATTTTCTCATTACGTCCGAAATGTTGCAGTGTGGCATTTAGGTTAGGGTGTGTGATTTCTTGAGTCGAATTTCTCTTTTGTCAATACTGTTTATGTTGTCCTCTTGTCTTGTTTTTGGGGGAGAAGTTCATTTATAATTTAGATTTAAATTTGAGATTAGGCAATTCCAGCTTTTACGCGACCAGAAATTGATCGTACGACGCAGCTTTAAATTTACAGATGAATCTGCAAAGCATCAATGTACTATACTAAACAATGCACACAAATTGATACCCAGGAAAAGGTTTTCATGCACAAATCAAATACAGTGAAAAAAAATACGATTTATTTTATTTTATTTTACTTACTTATTATTATTATTATTATTATTATTATTATTATTATTATTATTATTATTATTATTATTATTATTTGGGGGGGGGGAATTTCGACTGAGTGGGAAATTCATCTTTCTCTACTTTTAAGTGAGTCAAATCGTTATTTTGAAAATACTGATCTTGCGAGCTAAAATAACACAGAAAAACAAAGGTAAAAACGTGGCGGTAGTTCTGAGAGTTTTTATCAGTTTTAAAAACCCTAAAATCCGTCTTAGAAGAGCTAGTTGTTGTATATCAATACTAGTTTGTTGATAGGAATGATTCTTTTCATTTGATGTCATATGGGACAGTGAACTCATCCTCAATTGTATGTACCTTATTTTTGAACTTCAGATTTAGATAAACTAACTAACAAAGACTCACGCTCATATTCCAAGAGTGATAGCCTTTCTGCGGAGCATTATACTGGCTTGGTAGCAGGAGTCGTTGTCCTTCTTGTAATAATATTTTTGGTGATATTCTGGCTCCGAAGAAAAGCCCTGAGAAAGAAGCAACTATCTTGTAACTTAAAACCGAAGAGGTAATTTGTCACAAATATCAGTCTTTTTCATTTATGGATATAATTAAAAAGTGGTATGGAAATGTAGATAGACATGCTATGCAAAGATAGGATTAATATTGCTATAATTGGGCGAAAAAATGGACCAAAACTGAACAGATTTTCGATAAAATGGACTAGAACATGCCATGTGACACGCCTCAAAAGATTATAACTCCCTTGGGCAAACAGAACTGTATAACTCCCTTAGGCAAAGCAAACAGTATAACTCCCAAGGGTAACAAAACTATGGGACGCCATATCATTCAAAAGTGGTATGATTTTCCAAATGGTGATCGATAAAACGATCACTATAGTCGAGTTTATCGATTGGTGATTTCTGACCATAATGATCGTCATTCCGGATCACCAATCGCTTTTCTGTCCATAGCGATCGTCATTCTCAATCACCAATCGATAATTTCAAACATAGGATCGTCATTCTGGATCACCAATTGCTTTTCTGCCGGACCATAGCGATCGTCACTCTCGATCACCAATCGATAATCTATATCATAGCGATCGCCATTCTGGATCACCAATCGATAAACTCGATCATAGCGATCGATTTTTCGATCATCAGTCGAAAATCTCAACCATAGTGATCGTAATTCTCAATCACCAATCGATAAACTCAACTATAGCGTTCGTAATTCTCAATCACCAATCGATAATCTCAACCATAGCGATCGTTTTTTCGATCACCAGTTTTAAACTCATACCACTTTTGAATGATATGGCGTCCCATACCAAAACTGTATAACTCCCTTGGGTAACAGATCTGTGTGACTCCCTTAGGCAAAGCAAACTACAGTATAAATCCCTAGGGTAACAAAACTGTATAACTCCCTTGGGAAAACAAAACTGAAAAACTCTCTTGGGAAAACAAAACAGTGTAACTCTCTAGGGTAACAAAACTCATGTATAACTCCTTTGGGCAAACAGAACTGCATAATTCCCTTGGGCAAACATAACTGTAAAACTCCCTAGGATAACAAAACTGTATAACTCCCCGGTCTTCTTAGCCGCGCAGCCTGCAAACAATTATATACCAGTTTTTCGGCTGAGAGATGAGGATTGGGGCAAATGGACAAACATAATTATACATATTTCAAAATTTCATGTTTACGTTCACGATCTTTTTCAGATCCAAGTCCACCATTACTAATCTTCTACGATGGGAAGTTCTACCGGAGCAGGTTGATTTCAAGGAGGAGATTGGTCGTGGTGCATTTGGCAAAGTGTTTAGGGGCATATTTAGAGAGTCACCTGGAATCGAGGTGTTTTACAAATGCAGAACCCAGACTGTCGATTTCAAAGAAGGCCGGACAGTAGCTGTTAAAGTGTTAGAAGGTAATTGCAACCGATGGAATCGAAATGTTCTGTAGTTGTATGTAAATCCAATTTTGTTATTTTATTGTTTACGGTGACCTGCATGATTTCATTCATATATTCATTGCTATCACATTCGTTCCTACTAGTATGGGTGTGTCAGTAGGAACATACATTTGGACCACCCCCAACATATAAGGCGAAGATCACGGGTTCTAAATCCCGTTGAAAGCCTTGATTTTATTTCAGGCTTTATTCGCAATTATATAGCTTTATATCAGTTGTGCTTATCACTGCAATTAAGGATCATTTCTCTATTTCATTCATTTTATCTATGAGAGGATTAATGATTTTGATGTTTCATATAAAAAGGGTTGACCAAAGAGTACATTTGTCATCGTTGCTAAGTTAGTTCATTGAATTTAAAAATGAAAGATATAGATAGAGTCGTAAACAAGCCACAGGAGGCCCACATGCTAATGGCTTAACCTGGTTTCAGTAGCGTGAAGCAACTGGGAGCATTGCTACTCCCCCTGGAGTGGATGCTAGTCCATGCAGGTTTACCCCCAACACATATGTCGCAAGTGTCGGGGGAGAGAGGTAATGTGGAGGGATGTGTCTTCTTAAAACAACATGATGACAGAGGTCAGGCCTTGAGCCATCGACCGTCAGGTTTCGTGTCCAACGCGCTAGACCACAGTCACTGTAGATCACATTGTCTAAAAATTAACAAGCGTAATCTCTTCATTAGTATAAATGCAGAAGACACAAGAAGAGGAATGCAACTTGTGCAGTACCAAAAGAAAAAAAAAACCGCTTCACTTTGTATTGAAGTTGATCATTTTCCCGATTGGTCGGAAAACAACATATTTAGCAGTTTCAACATTTAGAAATTTACTTTAAAACTTCAATTGAAGAAAAGCAAACGTTTTAAGAAAGTTATTTCAAATTCAATTTTTTTTTCGTAGAAAGGACAGATGAAGAAGCCAGAGAACAGCTTTTGGGGGAAATTGAGATCATGAAGTCCATTGGCTATCACAAGAATGTTGTGAGCATGCTGGGCTGTTGGGTTAACTCAGATCCCATCTTTCTGCTGCTAGAATATGTTCCGTACGGAGATCTACAGCATTGGCTAAGAAACAAGAGGAAATGGGTACGGTTAATGAAATCATAAATAATTCAATTAAGCATCACAATTTGGTCGGGTTTCTAACGTATATAGGTATAAACGCTATTTAGTTACTCTAAACAGCCTGGGGGGAGGGGGCACAAACCTGAAAGCAAACGCCACCAAATTTTGTGTATTTTCTTAAAATGTATCTGGCAACAATTTGGCATAGCCATTTCATTGTTCACGTGACTTGATGTTCCCATAGCAACAAAAATTTGACAGTCATGTTTTTCGAAATTTGGATTTTTTTTTTACCTTTTAGTGAAAAAAATAAAATTTATTGTCGTAACTTTTAAATGTTTGCATTGTCTTCTTAATGTTACTGCTTTTTGTAAATCCACATTCCGATTGTTCTGAAGACCACTGTTTACTGCTAGTATCGACCATGCAGTCAGCAACAATGTATATCTGATCAATATAGGATCGTATATTCATTATCAGTTTATCCCTTGTGAGATCAAGAAAACATTTTCAAATGCCCCACCAGACGTCACGTTGGAATTATATTTTTGATATATTTTTTTTGGATAAATTTACGCCGTTTTCTATACCATCAGTCGTGAACTGAATTTTGCTTTTTGCCATGTGAATTGGTTGGTACATCAATCGATTGTATTTCTTACATGCTAGTACCCCGAAAACTGCTCTTTTAAAATAATGTAACGAGCCCAATAAAATAATACCTGCAAAGATTTTACCATACTTAAAACTTATGATATCTGCATTAACATTACGAAATTACACTGAACAAAATCCAAACGTCCATGCAATTTCTTTTACACAAGTGAACGCTTATCACAGTGGCTGAACGTGATAAATTTGTTGAATTCACCTAACATTTCTACATTTCTAGTTTGCAAAATTTGAAAAACTACTCAGAACACGTTCATGAATTGGTGTTAAATAATCGGCCCGACGTTATAGAAACGTTTCCAGCACCCTTGGCTTATCATGTGTTTCTTTCAATTTTCCTTCTGAAGGGATGCTACAGAAAATTTTACGATGACGAACGCGGCGAATGCTCTGCACTGGATCCTACCAAATTGCAGCTTTGCAGAAAAGATGATTCCAAATTGCCAGAAAACAAAACAGAAAGCAAGAAACCCACATACAAAGGCAGCGGTGCAGACAGGTTTGTGCAACTTTGCAGTGGCCAAAACCCAAAGGTACCGTCCCTTGAAAAGACCACAGTAAGCAAGGAATCAATCAACAGCGTCGGAAGCGCTAAAGCTAAAGACATCAACGACTTGGCTTGCTCTTACAGCATGGAAGGGCGAGCGTTGAGTCACCATGACAAACTCATTGAACAAAGCAATCTTGTCACTGAAGGTGGTTGCGATGAAGACTGGTCACATAATGAAGAATTCTTGTCGAAGGATATTCTTTGTTTCGCTTGGCAGATAGCGCGAGGAATGGTAAGAAGTCTCCTTTAGTCAGTGTTAATAAACCACATGTTTGTGTGTAGAACGTTCTTATGTAATAGGAGGTGCATGTTTCAGCTTTATTGTGTCAACAAATTAAATTATAGCTCTATTTAGACCGATCTACGAACTACTAGTTGCTTATTCGCTGGATCCTTCTGTCGTTACAACATATTAAACCAGTGAACAGGCGTAATATATTGAGGTGCTCGACTCCAGTATTTTGAGATTCGTTAGCAGACATAATTGATCGTCGAAAGAAACACTTATTATTATTTATTCCAACAATTTACTCTGCCATTTCATTGGCCGACATGTTACTGATTCAGAATTAGGATGTGAGATGTCAGCCCTCATATAATAAGAAGGACCAATCAGGGAGCTGTATATTTAGTGATAAAATGCAACTTTCTTTGGCTATGTACTCTGATAAAGATTATAATATCCACTTATTTTGCATGCAACTAACTATGGATGTTGTACATCCAAAACATGTTTTTAAAGCTTAAAAGTTTCGTGAAAATCATAATATTATAACTAAAATAGACAGTGCGCAAATTCCATGTACATATGATCAAATGCGCATTACAAACGAGTAAGTATTAAATGTTAAAGCTTTACTGCCACAAGTTAACTAAACTAATTACAGGGGTAACTAACACAAACATTGACATCTATTTGTTATTCTAAACACTACATTTAAAAGCTGGCAACGACTTAAGTTGTCCGCTTTCTTTTGGGAGGAATTTCCGAAGTAATGGTGTAATGTGACTTATCTTTTGTAGCTCATGGCACTGATTATGCGTAAAAAGAGAGCTCTGTCAAAGGAAAATAACTTCCTTTGATAAAATTCGCATCGAACAAAAAATGAAAAATGTAAAAATGTATTTTCAAATTCTCTTGATTACATACAGGTAGTACTCACCAAATGAGGCTGCGATATTCCCAGCGAATATTAGCAGTGTTTCCTTTTATCTCAGTTGGCTGTTAAGAAAATTGAATAGCAGGCTAAGGACTGATTGTTTGGCGGATTATTCAGTTAATACTTTTGTTTTTTCATTTAATTAGATAGTTGGATTTTTATATTTTAAATTACTTTGTATTCTAAATTTTTAAATGTCGAGGGCCTCACGTTTATTAGACATGCTATTTTGAGCTTTATACCCTCGTTAAATAAAGATTTTACTTACTTACTTACTTATTTGCAGAGTTTTTTGTCAAGTAAAGGATTTGTACATCGCGATTTAGCGGCGCGGAACATACTTCTTGGTGAAGATATGGCGGTGAAAATATCTGATTTTGGTCTGATGCGGCATACTGAACAAGAAGTTTACAAAATCAAGAAAGGGAAGAAAATACCATACAAATGGATGGCCCCTGAGGTGATCTACAAAAGCGAATACACCACGAAAAGCGATGTGTGAGTGTTTAATGGCGCATAGTTATAATAGTTTAACAGTTTGGTGTGATTCAGGTATGTAGTTAGATTTTGGGAGAGAAGGTCTTAATTGTCATTTGAAACTGGTGTAGGGTAACTACCTTTTGCTAGGCGGATGCATCATTTGCCTAGGAGTGGAACTAGCTAAGGACCAAAGGTCCAGCTGTAAAGTTCGCGAGGCTTCTTGTTTTATTTTGTTTTAATTCTGGAACCTGCCTTGATTAGCTTTGCTATATGCGGGTTGTATATTTCTCTAATTTGTTAAATTTAAATTATTGAAATAAATGATGAAATGATGAAATGATGATGGTATTCACGTAATTTTGTATTTTATTCAGGTGGTCTTTCGGAGTTCTGCTCTGGGAACTTTGCACAATGGGTAAGAAATAAACAAGAAAAGTGTCAACTATTCTGTTTAGCAGGTGCCTCCTGCATTTACGTATGGAATGATTAGCATGAACTTTTGTGGTAATTGACGAATTGGCAAATATCCGTATTGTAACTTCACGGTGGGGTTATGAGTTTGCTGACACATCCATATTTACCCACCTGCATAATTCTAATTATAGTGCAATGTATTTTAAAAATATCCAGGAGGTAATCCGTATCCTGGAATAAATAACAGAGAGCTGTACAAGGTTCTCAAGACAGGATATCGCATGGAAAAACCTGACACGTGTTCTGACGAACTGTAAGTAAGCATGTAATTATTTAAAATGTTCGGATATAAAAGGAAATTACAGACACCTTCGTTAATTTAAGCCTTTTTCAGTCATGGAACGTTCCTTGTTGGTCACAACAATGGGCGAGAGCAGACGACACAGTACTCCGCAAATCTCACCAAAGTAGAAGTACATGTAGTTATGAAGGGTGAGGTTAGCTGAGTTCTGGCCACATTACCGTAGCTATTCATGTTGTAAGAAATTTGTATTTACGGTCAAGCAATAAATAAGGAATTTCAAACATGAATCCTCTAACATGCATGGCCGTACTATTCCCCTTTTGTTAGATTTCAGCTGGTGTTAGAATGCTGGAAGGACGACCCCAGTGAGCGACCGACATTTGATCAGGCCACAAAAACATTGGAGAAGATGATGATGGTGGGAACTCCTTACATGGATTTTGATTTTCTGGATGAGTCAAAGGCGTATTACAACGAGAATATTTGTGAAGATGAAGCCACAGAGGCCGTCGCCTAGGACGGTCGAAAATCCAAGCAGCTCTACAGTTTATGGAATACTGAAACTTGTCTCCATATGAGTCTTAAAACCATTAAGAACTATATAGTTAGAGCATGAGCTACATGGAAAACATGGAGTTCAAGTACTCAACGAAAGTTTTTCAAGCAAACAGCTAAAATATGTCGACACTTCCATCAAATTGTCACCTTTCCGACAGTTCTGTTGTCCAATGTCTTGCATGATAGGGACAACAAAACGACACAGGATAACAGAACTGAAGGTAAGATTAGTGTCGACATATCTCAGCTGTTGGCTTAGAACAACTTTCGTCATGTACTGGGTCGCTATGTTTCCTATACCTCATGGTTCAGAGTTCGTAAAAAAGTAAAAAAAAAACGTTATCACTAGCTTAATGTAATGGCGACGCTATATTTAGTCTCAAGAACAAACAGTAAGTCATAACCAACTGTTTACGATATTTTAACCCTTTACGCTCCAAATATCAACATACAAATTCTCCTCACAACATTTTTGGTGATTATATCCTTTATTCCCATGACCTGTATGTTTGATCGTATACCAAAATTACAAAGAGAAATAAGATGTTGATCACCAACTCATTTTTATAGCCTCAGGACTAAAGCAGTATATTATAAACTCTACTGATTAAAAATAGACAATATTTATATTTTAATAGATTGGTAAGTGATAATGTCAAAATGATTAAAGTTGGTATTAAGAACGTACACTAATAAAAGCGTAAAAATCATATTATTTATATTGTATACTAGTGTATCAAAAATATAGTAATCGCTGCGGTAAATTTGTTGTAATAATGCTGTTTTATCGTCTCACTGGTATTAAAATGTAAACGGGATGAATCGACGAAAACTCCATCTGATATTAAGACTAATTTTGTTTTGTAATTAACGCATCAAGTTCTTGCAATGTCTGTACAATATTGTTGAGCTATGGACGCGTTCACCATGACGTAGGTGTGAAAATTGAGGTTAATTATTGACAGTGAGTATGTTGCGTTACTAGCTAGCCGTATCGTGTTCGCGTCTTCACGCGCTCACAGCTGAGGTTTCGCGTCCCCACGCGCTCAGCTCAGTTAGTCTCATCGACCGCTGTCGGAGTGATTTCAAAATAAATTTGTCTTTTATTCCGTACAATCTTCGAAAATCTTTGCTATCCAACGGTCCTATCGCCATGCCTCCAGCTCTCGCTCAACTCGCGGTAGTCTTCGACACTTGAGTTCCGATTTCGACTGGGACATGTTGGACCAAAATGTCCAAAATATTACAAATCTTGCAGCCAACAGCTTGAAGTACCATGAACAGCTAGTCTTAAGCTTATGAAAGCGAGGCTATTGTTCGTGGCGCAGTGCATTCTGGCCCAAAATGTATTCGTGGCGCAGTGAATTCTGGAAAAAAGCGATCAATTCGAGATTTTTCGTAGGTTATATTTTTTCTTATATATTTCTCTTAAATCCTGATTATGTTGCTGCTCACTCGCTGCGCTCGTTCCGCAGCAATTATTAGACGCCATTAAAGAGAAAGATGGTTTCTTTCATCTTCAGAAGTCGCAATAAGTATATTGCAATTGTTTTGATGGAAATTATATGAATTAAAATAAAGGAAAAAGATAACTTATTTAAAGCAATCAAAGGTTATGTAGAAGCTGGAAAAATGAAAAAAAAAAAAAGTTCGACTCAGTTAAGACCTAGTTATAAGACCTAGTTGTCTGATTTTGTTCATTAATATAACAGTTTTCAATGTCAGCTTTGAACTTGAGTGTAGATGTAATGCTTTATCCTATCTACGCCGGCTCGTTAAAAACATTGTAGCTGAAAATTAAATGTTAAAATGATACTTTACTCCCTAATATCTTTGAATGTTTCTGTAACCCACCCCTCGAACAGTCCGTTACTTTAGTCTCTTCAGTTTTCCAAACTCCAATTCATCATGAATGGACAACACAGGAAAGTGAACAACAAATTCTCCTAATACAGTTTATTGATCTGAAATATCCCCATATTAGTTTGCTTTCAAAAGAAAACGCGTTAAGTTATCACATGTGCCGAATTTTTCTCGCAAGCCAGATCAGCTGGTGAATGTCAAGATTATTATCGAAATAAATGACAACGGAACCAACCTTCAGTTATCTCGTTAACGCGCAAGCGTAAACGAGATATAGAATACGGGTACAGATATACAAATTAGTCACTCAGTCGTAAACTTTTTTTTTCCGGGGGGATACTCCTTTTTATTATATCTCTTAGTTAGTACGCGTGCTGTGATTGGTCAATTTAGCGGGCCCTATTTTCCAGTACGGCCCGCTAAATTTGAGAGTCCCAGCGTCGTCCTAGCATACGCTTACAAAAGTTGTTTTCTACAATAAAAATTATCCAGAGGAAACGTTTGGAGCTAAATGGGTTAACATGTTGGGTTACAAAAACTCTCCGATGAAATTAAGCTATAACTTTAGCAAAAAAACTGATTAGCCGCGAATCAAAAAGCATTGACAATTTTCTCGAGTAAGCTTACATGCTTATTGTTTTGGTATTTAGCTTTTCGGTTGTAAGTTATAAAAACTCGAGTAACTCGGTAAATTCGTTTAACTCTAACAATTTAATTCAGCATTGACGAAAGAGTACCTTTCTTCGTAAGAAAACGTCTCTATGAAAAACATAAACCTGCAAAACAACTCAGTTGAAACGGCTTCCTCGGCAAACTGTATCATCTTAAGCTTAAGCTTAAATTAACTAAGTTTGATCGAGTCAGTTGTCTGGTTATAAACTTAAGTTCAGAGTTATCGTTTGTGGCAGTGGCTCTAATAATAACAAACTTGAAGCTACAGAATTACGCTAAAGGTGTATCTTGATTCATCAGCGAAATTTTTGTTCTTGCAGTGGATTCCATGAAAACAATTTTTGCGTATTCGCAAATACGCTCTTGCTGCAGCTCACGCTGAAAATTTGTCAGGTGTGATTGAAATTCAAAATCATCTGTGCACAAAGTTCGGAATGAAGTCACTAAAGCACACAAAAAGCCAAAAACAACTTGCAGTACTTGATGACGAGATATTTCCAGTGTCCTTTTAGAAGTTTGACAGTTTCTTCGTTCACCGCTGTAGACCAAAGTGCTGCCACATTTTCCCGTTTGACACAAACACGTTTGTTTTGGCGATTTTATCGCGGCGTTTTCATTCTTCTTTTCCTCACTTGTCTTCGCCAGTAACTAAGAATCCTTTTCAAAGAAAACTACCATTATGTCAGATTTCCGTCGTCCTACCGAACTCATGAAAGATTAAATTAATTTGTTGAGATAGTTTTCATTCAAGAGCCACGCAAGTTCACGCTGAATCGAAGACCGATCACATTATATTTGAAAGCCAATAAAATTTGCTCTTTGCTTTCTTGTGACGTGCGTCAGTCAAATAAAGACATCAATCTTTTGACTTTAAAGGTTTTCCTTTATCTCCAATTTAGAGATATAATAAATATCTTACTAACCTCGTTTTCTCGGTCCGTACTGTAAATTATTATATGACCCGTACGGCCCTGCGAATCTTTTCTTTGCAAAACCATTGATGAAAGTCCCGTATGAGGGCCGTACGCATTTGCGCGAGCGGGGCCGGAAAAAGGCGTACGGCCCTACTACAAAAGCGGACGGACTTGCGCGTTCAAATTTCAAGTAATTTTGTCTCCAAATTGGTCATATGATAAAATGCTTATTGACTAAGTTAGGTCGGGCCGGATGGGAAAATATTTGGCTCTCGGTCATGGCGTACGGACCTCGCTGCGCTCGGTCCGTACGCCATGACCTCGAGCCAAATATTTTCCCATCCGGCCCTCCCACTTAGTCAATAAGTACATATTACGTACCCTTGTTTTTCCCGAGGGCCAAGCGCGAAGCGCGCGGGCCATAAATCGAAGGGGAAAAACGCGGTACGGCAGTACGGCCCTCGAACTCGGTTAGTAAGAGGTATATATTAGCAAAAAAACGGCACTGAAATAGGATAGGATAATAGGATAAGAGTTTCAAGAAGCGCGCCGCACACCCGCACCCAAATTTTCGGGGAGCTCCCTCCGGGCTATTGTTAAACACCCCAGGGTATTGTCTCGTTTCAGACTACTATGGTTATTTATGTCACGCAAAGATGTTTTCTTATTTGTAAACTGAATACGTTTATTTTTAAAATGCAAATGGCATTAAAATGGCAAGTTAACATTTATTAGTTAATACGTTTTTTTTTCTCTCTTTGTTTTAGGCTTATTCGTTTTCTCGCAAAGGCATGAAGCGCCGAAAGCGTAGATTCTCGCCCGTGTCTGCTAGCGAATTTAATATGTGATGTTTCGCATCAGACAATGGCGTATTTATGTCACGTTAAGATGTTTTAAATACGCTAGCAATAGTTGTTGTAAAGTCGCGACTCGATGCGATAAGTAATAGCACAGCTCTGCGGGCCGAGGGCCCGCGCGGAGCCCCATACTCATAGAACCTATGACCGTCATTTTTCATGATCATGGGCTGAGCGGAATGTTTCGCGGGCGCGCGTGCCGCCGCCGTGCGCCGGTGTACGTGTTGGACAGGGTTAGTTTGCGGGCGCGTATTACGTCGCAAAACATGCGCGTATGACGCCACACAACATCCGAGATGTTTGTTTTCATTACGGATTTCCGACCAAAAATAAGAAGCGGAGATTTACAGAATTTCCAAGCAAGCGAGGGACTTAAAGGTAAAACCGATTACATTTTTCGATGGGAATTTATGTTGATATCAATTAATCTGTGATTGACTTTTTCTTTGTCTTCTCGCTAGTTTTGGAGAATTGTTTCTAAACGTGGTTAAATTCAGTCGTTTTGATTTCTTTCATCGAAGACAGCTCGGCCTTGATGAGCTATAAATGGTTCGCGTTTTGCTTTTAAACATAAACGTATGGAGATTTGAATTAAAATTTTTCGAAAGAAGATTGTGTTGTCCATTTTTATGTGTTTTGTTCATTCATTACATAGGTTGAAAAGCGATTTTATGTAAACAAAACAAGACTTGGATTTTATAGTTCTAAACTTCACTCGCGTGGCCTTATGCAAATATGTTTGTGTATTTTTTGCAATTTTGATTTCCAAATCAGTTTCTCGGACAATTTTTGACAAGCAACAGATGTATTTTGTTTGGAAATTAGCCTTACTAGTATCTAGACGGAGAAAAAGTTATTTTTGTGAACTTTTGTACGGTCTAAATGTACTGTGCAGACGGTCACGTAAGTCTGGTTGAAAAACGAGGCGCAGCCGAGTTTTTTTTTTTACCCACTTCAAGGTGTTTGGAAATCTGATGAAATACTGTGAAATACTGTGTCGAATGTTTGATATCACTTCTCAAACAAAATGATTTTAGAAGGAGAAATTAAGGATGCAAAAATGAGGAGTGTTTCAACTGATTTCCAAACACTCATTAAACATTAATTTCCTTTGTATTTTCGTCATGAATTATTAATGAGTTTGAGAATTGTTTTTTTCTAAGTACCAAGAACATAGCGATTTTATAGTATTTATTATATTCGTAGTTAGTACAAGTCTTTCCGGCTTTGAGCGTATATTTCTTTTCGAAGAAAATTACGGTTTGATTATGCAAGAGTATGGAAGAGCTAGAAGTCATGATTTTGCTCACTGTAAACCTAATACGGTTAATTGTTGGTTATTTGTTTTTTAAGTATCGAGAACATAGCGATTTTATAGTATTTATTGTATTCTTAGTCAGTACAAGTCTTTCCGGCTCTTAGCTTGTTTCGTATTAACGAGATGGCTCTCAGAGCCCTTTGATTTAAGTATCTGTTATTAAGAAATAAATACACCATTGTTGTCGGTCATAAGGCTCATCCATCTGCTCTAAAACGTCCAAGAATCACCCGTCATTGAGTCCGAGGCCTGGAGGGCAATCCTCAAATCTTGATTTTGCGAGACTTGTATTCGTTGAGATTTGTTTTAGTACTTTAGAAAAATTTCATACCTCAAAATCCATTAATTAGGGTTTTAAAAGGTTTCGATTTGAAAATCTCTCCTTCGCATAAGTTTGAAATATAGCTCGATGCTTTAACTGCTTTGTTCACGCGATTGCCAAAGAAAACCAGTTAGCTGGAGAACTTTCGTGTTTTGCCCAATCAGTGAACTCGTCAAATAAAGCGCGGGAAAACTCAAGCCGCAGAAATCACGTACTTCTGTCAGACAATCATCATTTGTAAACACCGCAGACCTCACTCAGAGTCGCATTTTATTTTTTGTTCATTTCGCCAGTTGAATAACGAATCCCTTTAGGCCCGTTTACACATGCGATTTTTGATGCGATTTTTGTCGCGCTCTCCAGTGCAACTTTTGTCGCAAGTGTAAACAAGCGGCGATTTCCTGTGCGATTCGGGTGCGACATTTGCTTTGATTTACTGTGATTTTTCAAAAAAAGCCGCCAAGTTGCATCAGGTTTCGAACATGTTCGAAAACTCTGCGACATCGCGCGACAAATCGCCTCCAAATCGCACTGAAATCGCCACTCGTTTACACATGCCATTTGAAGATGCAACTTGCGCGCGACAAAAATTTCATCGACGTGTACGACAAAAATTGCACAAAAAATCGCCTATGTAAACGGGCCTTTAATAATCTCTTATTAGTCTCTAGTATTTTAAGTCGCCCTTCGAGCTTTTTCATCAATTTTTATGTCAGTCTTAAAAGACCAAAATATTTAAAGGTTCAAAAGTGTTAATGTTCGAAGTGTTGCCAGAATTTAGTCTTTAGAAAGTGCGGAAAGGTTGTCTTTGCTTGTTTCAGGTCTTGCTCCATTGACCTTAAGCGAATTTTATCTCTTTCGGGATGCCTGTTAATAAATGGATTTCACCATTGTTACAGCTTTCATTGTTAAACTTTTACTGTTATGTGGATTTCGGTTTTAGCAAAGTGTCGCTGTGCGGACACGCTTCACTCATAAACAATTTTCTTTTTTAGCCAAGAAAAGCATTCTGTTTCTAAAATATTGGTACTTTAATTTTAGTTGAAGTAACAGAGATCCAATCAGACCAAAACATATATATATACACCGGAATAGATTCGTGATCCCATGTAATAAAATCCCCTCCCCAATTCTACTTGTTATTTTATAATATATGTTGTAGTTCAAATTTATCCTTGGTTCAAATTTTATTTTCCTTTGTTTTTGGCTATGGTAATGTATGATAAAGAGTTTTAAACAAAAGAAAATAAAATTTGAACCAAGGATAAATTTGAAATACAACATATACATTAGGGGAATTTGGGCCGTGCATCGACGATCGACCGGGGAGTCAAGTGAGGCGATCCTGATTGCAGAAAATGTGATAAAAATGCGTTTCGGACTTAGCTACTGTAAGGCCGATGTAAATCTTCGTTTCCGGCGAGGTTGGTTCAGTGGCCAAGTGCATGGTTAAGCCGCATCCGACCGGCAATCTGGAGACAAAGGTTTGATTCCTCACTGGACCATATTTTCATTCATTTACTTAGTTGTGTTGATTTCCGTTCCCAGTTTAACTGGTTATATATTTGTTTCTCAGAAATCCCTGGTGAATCGCCATCCAAACGCGGATACATGTACAAAATGTAGGTTGGTCATATCCTTAGTAAATGAAGCAATCAGTTGCTCATATAATCCCCTCCCAATTCCACTTGTTTTTTTTGTAATAATAATATATATTATTTAATATATTTATATTATTGCCACCTGAACAAATCAGTTCAGCCTTATCGGCAAGGCGGTGCAAAGAAAATAATGAATTCAAAGGCATATCGCGCTAAAAACTGTAGATGGCCGTGCACTCGCCACACAAAAATACAGTTCTTCGCGGGAAGCTTATGATGTATGCAAATTTGAATTTCCTCCAGGCCAATTTACAGCGATATTGATTGACAACTTAAAATAACAAACAGCAAATACGAAGTTCTTGTTACCGGGCCACTGTAGGTGATGTACAGTGGGCGGAATGGATCTGTTATAAAACATGTGTACAGGCGTTCCCGCCTCACTCTGTTTCGCGTCTATCCCCCTCAAGTCCGGACAGGCTTTTTGCCACTATGAGTTAAACACAACAAGCGGCTGTCTCTCGTGTTCACCCTATGCAAGATAAAACACTCATGCATTTAACTGTTTAACGTCTCGCCCAATTGTCGCAGTGATATCGTTTCTCTTTTCATCTGACTGTTGCTTACTGCTGTTATCGGTGATACTTAAAACACTCGTTTAACATAAACATCTCTCCAAACTGTCGCATTCGGATATTATCTAATTGGTCATTATATGGACTCTCATTTCCCTTTTCATCTGGCGGTTGCTTATTGTTTTTATCGGTGATACTTAAAACGGCCTTTACACAACGTTTAACTTTCCCTTTAATTATTGATTGAAGAATATTCTGTCTTCTGCTCTAAGGTTATCCAAAAGTCTATAAACGTTTTTCAAGTCCGGACAGGCTTTTTGCCACTATGGTTAAATAAACACAACAAGCGCCTGTCTCTCGTGTTCACCCTATGCAAGATAAAACACTCATGCATTTAACTGTTTAACGTCTCGCCCAATTGTCGCAGTGAGATCGTTTCTCTTTTCATCTGACTGTTGCTTACTGCTGTTATCGGTGATACTTAAAACACTCGTTTAACATAAACATCTCTCCAAACTGTCGCATTCGGATATTATCTAATTGGTCATTATATGGACTCTCATTTCCCTTTTCATCTGGCGGTTGCTTATTGTTTTTTATCGGTGATACTTAAAACGGCCTTTACACAACGTTTAACTTTCCCTTTAATTATTGATTGAAGAATATTCTGTCTTCTGCTCTAAGGTTATCCAAAAGTCTATAAACATTTTTCAAGTCCGGACAGGCTTTTTGCCACTATGGTTAAATAAACACAACAAGCGCCTGTCTCTCGTGTTCACCCTATGCAAGATAAAACACTCATGCATTTAACTGTTTAACGTCTCGCCCAATTGTCGCAGTGAGATCGTTTCTCTTTTCATCTGACTGTTGCTTACTGCTGTTATCGGTGATACTTAAAACACTCGTTTAACATAAACATCCCTCCAAACTGTCGTATTCGGATATTATCTAATTGGTCATTATATGGACTCTCATTTCCCTTTTCATCTGGCGGTTGCTTATTGTTTTTATCGAAGATACTTAAAACGGCCTTTACACAACGTTTAACTTTCCCTTTAATTATTGATTGAAGAATATTCTGTCTTCTGCTCTAAGGTTATCCAAAAGTCTATAAACGTTTTTTTTAGCTTAACATGACGTTCAAAAAGTTATTGTCGTCTTTTAATTTTTCTCGATATCAAACAAAATGTTTTCTCTTGAACTTTCAATGATATTTGGAAACCAGATGGATGATGGATGTCGTCATTCACTTAATTAAAAGACCTGATGGCCGAAGAAAAACCATTGGCTGGCATTGAAATTAATAAGTTCAATTATAACATAATAGAAGTAAAGCGCGCGCTCTGATTGGTCAATAACTTATTTACTATTTGTCCATGGATGAACGCTGACGAGAGCTACCATTCTGCATGTGATAATTGACATTAACAAGTTTGATGCTGTTGGTACATGTACCTTGTATTACTGTTGTCTTCAGTGATACCCGCAATATCATTCGCACAAGGTTAGTTGCCTTTTTGTGTTTCAGAAAACTCTTGGATTAGTTTTTGTTTTTTTCTATATAGCAGTGATATATAGATTTTGTTGTAGTAATTGTTTTTACCATATATATCAGTTTAAAAATATATTTTTTACTGACACATTAATGCAACTCGGTGACATTACACCGAAGCCATTTCTTTACTTTTACTACCAGTATCTATTAACCACACTAAATATCTTCATTTGAACGAAAAGTTGCATGTAAAGCATCAAACCATTTTCAATGTGTTTCATCTACGTTTGTGATGTTTGCAGCCTAATTAACTAACCAATGGTAATACATTTAGCTTTGTTATAGTTTAAGCAAGTGGCTATGGAATTACGGCCACAATGACATGGCAAAACATACAAGTTTTCTCCCATTTTGGTTCTTCCATATAGCGTAGAAAGTCTAAAATAAAACAGAACAAACGAATTTTATTGAAGTGCATATTAAGCATGTAAATATGCATGCATATTAAGCATTCGTAAATATATATATATATATATATATATATATATATATTTACGAATTAGAAGTTGATTCTTTTCAGTCTAACGGACTTTATAATTTAATTGGCATCTATGTCTTGCTTAAACTTTACTGTTCCGTTGTTATATTAATTATCCTTTCAACGCATCCACTAATTATTAGTTAGCAATTAATATTTCACACGTCTGCAGAACGCTTGCACTAATTATTTTTTAATAAATCTGCAGTATCTGTTAAAATCTCCCATGGGTCTTACTGGGTTCGCAACTATAACAAATTGTGTTTGCATACGACATGTTTTCAACGTTCGATTCTCTTTTCTAATCATATGACAGAAAGAAAAAATACGACAAAAACGTTTAACCCTTCAGGCCTTATTTTATCTAAACAAGAAATTGTTTATAAGAAATTTAAGAAACTTAAATATAATTTAAATATTGTCAAATAGAGTAAGTCCAATTAGCAAAACTTTGAGTATGATTATACATGGATATTGAAAATGAAAAACTATAATAAACATATTTTTTTTCTGTGCTTAAGTACATGAACATACAACTCGGTAAAGAGCTTTAATATGAATACAGCTATTTCAATGAACGTTGTCTGAAGAATTGTGCATTGGTACATTCCAAGACCGCAAGGCATTGTGGGTTCGCATGCAGAATATATTTAACAAATAGATTCCATTTTGTATAATTCAAAATAGTCTTCACAGGACAATATGCGGCTCCATACAGCGATGATCATATGCTATGTTCACACTTAAGGGCGAAACATGTTAAGTCTGATCACGAATGAAACATGTTTCACTAAGAAAAGTGTTCACATTAGGCGGCACATTGCGCGAATAATGATCAAAATATGTTTTGAATTCATTCAACATGATAATAAATAGTACATTATCCTCCCTGCTTACTCATTAGCATTAAGTATTGGGTAGTGACCCCTGACGAGCAAAGCTCGAAAGGGTATGCCATAAGAGCTAAGAGCCGCAGGGGGGAGTGGTGGGTGGGGTGCTTCGTTCACTTTGAGCAACGTTCGCAGCAACTGACACTCCTAATTAATTCTGCTTGGTTTATATAATGCTAAGTGACGTCACAGGAATGCTAATGAACTATGAATAGTACATTATCCTCCCTGCCTACTCATTAGCATTAAGTATTGGGTAGTGACCCCTGCAGCGCTTCTTCACCGGATGTGCTGTTAATAAGCATCCCCACATGCTCATATACCTCCCATACCTCATTCCTTCAACGCACCCATACGTTATCGGAATAGCCAATCCCTCTATCTCATTACTAATAGATCTTTATTCTTGATATACCTAAACCCTACCACTAGAGTTTACATACAAATTTAAATGAATTTCGCAACATTAAGCTCAAGTTTTAATAATAGTCCAGAACGCCTGGATGGCGTCTGGTAAGCCTCACTTAAGTCCAAAGCGAGGCAAGCCAAAACATCGCTTATTCCTCCCGGAGCCATCACTTGGTTCATCTTAAGATAATGTTTAGCAGTTTCCGCGGTCTTCCAGCCAACATGGGCCATAATAGACTCTAATGGTACACCTGCTAGCGCAAGGGAAACAGCACAACCACTGCGCATGCCATGCAGAGTCACCCGCCGGTTGGTGAAAGTCCCAGGGAGTTGTTGGGCATAGAAAGACAAACGGGCCTGAGCCGCCGCAGAGTCGAACAACTGATCTGTAACATCACCAGTTCTATTCGTTGCTCTAAAGAGAAAACCTTGTCTGATAGGAACATGGAGCAAGTCACACAGTTTTATATAAGTTTCGATTCCGGTAATCGGGCGTAACGCTGGATCTTTATAGCGCTTGAGGGCAAACATATTAACGGTACCATCCCGTACGGACTTTGTAAGCGTGTGGTTAAACAAGATACCATCTTTCCCAGGAAAATAGAGAAGTTCTCTAGTTTTCGTTCGACTTAAATCACCGGCCCTGTCGCCCGCGAAAAACTGAGTCTTGAAGAAAGCTTGGTCTCTAGCGCAAACATAAAGCTGAATTGGGGACGTATTGGTGTCCTTCAACCGTCTTAAAATCTCTTGTGCAAGAGGTGCCAAGTCTCGTAAAAACAGAGGCTCTGCCTGAGAGGGAACTATTCCGGCCTGAAGTTGCTCTTCTCGTACCGCCGTTAGGTAGGACTTAACTTTCCGAGAGGCCGCCGGGTTACCGTAACCCGGGAATGCGATAACATCGAGAGTTCTACCCCACTCGGAGAATATGGATCTAAGCTTCCCGATCAGCGAGTTCACTGTGCCAAAAGCTAGGCGCTTCGGGCACTGGCAACCTCCTTTGGATTTGTGACCAGCATAAACACAAGTGTCAGCGTGTACCACAGTTTTCCCAGTCCTGTCTTTCCAAATGAGGAAATTAACAACATCATCAGGAGTAGCAGTCGTAATGTCTCTTACCGGCGTAGTTTGTGCAAGAAATTGCATAATTTCGTTTTCTAAAGACGACCTTTGTTTCGAATAAGGAGTGGATTCCGTTTTCACCAATAAAGCTTGCCGTCGTCTTTTAATGGCGTCCATATCGACAGGAGACCCTGAGGTTCCCATGGTTTCACGGTGGGGCGTGAGCTCCCGACGTTTGTAACCACATCTCTGGCAAAATCGAAAGTCTTTGTCATTCGAATAGGAACAAGACGGACATGCCGCGGAAGCCACAAAGATCTTTGGCACCAGCGGTAGGGGCTAAAAGGAGATAATAAACGAGGGAAGTCATAACCTAGCAGTCAAAGCTCTCCCACCCGGAAAGCCCAGAGAGGATAATTAACTGCCTTTGGCACAAAACCAGCCTTGGACGGGAAACGAACCGCATCTGTACAACCCCGGGGCGCAATGAGTACTCTTCTTCTGGCCATGGCATTGAACATTGGCCACCAAGGAGGGAGAGGAGAGGGTTCCGGCACCACCAGAGTGACTGTTGCACGCTGAGAACGTAGGAAACGCAGGAGAGGACCAATCAATACGAATGGCGGGAAGGCGTAGGCGTTTGTGATTGTACCATCACAAGATGACAAATCCTAGCTAAAAACGTTTACACCCGCCGACCCTGGGGTGGGGAAAGGGGTAAAGTGGGGTAAGCGAATACCTGCGCGATCGTGCTGGGCATTCGAGTCGAGCGCCATAAGATCCATTGTGTGCCCCTTCGATCCACCAAAGACAGTCTGCACAATGTCCCAGCACCGTGGAGATAGCATGGCATCCGAATCCGACAGACGGCGAGAAAAATAATCGGCTGGGTTCACACCAGAAGGAACATAAGACATGGAGAGCGCCAGGTTCCGCCTTGTAACAGTATGGAAGATGAGGCGAGCTACTCCGTTAAGTTTTAAGGACCTGGACCCGCGACCTTGCCAAGCGTTAATCGTAGCCTGATTGTCGACTTGTATGTCCACCCTACAGTCTCTAACACTGGGAGGGAGGCATTCCAGAGCTTTGAGAACCGCATGCATTTCCTTAACGTTGATATGTTCGTTCATCAAGTCGTTCTCCCAGTAGTCACCGACACTAGAGTCAGTTGGATGTTGATGAAAGATGGCTGCCCAACGAAAAGCCGAGGCATCAGTTGACAGAGACATGGACTCATGGCGTTCATGGATCCAAGGAATAACTTCCTGCCAGTCATCAAGGAACCGCCAAAACTCAATCTCTTCCCTTAGCGGTGGTGAAAGGGTGACCTCTCCACCTCTAGAAGCCTGGCCAATGGCTGCACCCATATAAAACTTAGCGCCAGGGAACGCCAGGGAAAAAGATATGCATTTTCCCATTAATTTCTGGATTGACTTGAGCGGAATAGTAGATACTCTGGACAGAACAGACTCGCGTAGCTCAGCAAACTTGATTCTCTTTTCCTTTGGCACCAGGAACGCCAAACTGCTTGTATCAATGACCATTCCCAAGAAGGTTAAGCGCGTCGAGGGGGACAAGATGCATTTGCTTAGACCCAGAAAATATCCCAGGTTGATTAAAACTGTGCAGACCACATAGAGAGCTGCTAACGCTGCTTGATGACTGTATTCGTGGCCCCTAAACTCAATCGGTCGAGACCAATGACCTTCCAGGGCAAAGATCTCTCCAACTAGCCTGTCATCAATATACAGGGATCCGGTGATTCCCAGGCTCCGGAAATAGCTAGTAGGGCCCAGACCCACCGTCTGATAGCAAACGGAGAGTTTTTCCAACCAAAGGGAAGAGTGGCTGCAACTAGGTACCAACCCCTCCATTCCACACCAAAAAACTGTTGCGAGTCAGCAGATAGTAATATATGATCGTATCCCGATTTGTCGTCTATTTTAGAAAAATGGCTGTTCTGATAGGCAAATCGGGGAACCAAGGCAAGTGTTTCGAGGAAAAAGGGTGTCTCCTTCATCCAGAGGTTTAAAAATCTTGCGTCCACACATAGCCTAGGCTTGTTCGGCTCAACTGTAAGGGGGAGAACAAGCCAGGGGGGGGGGGGGGGGTGTCACTTTAGCCACTTCACCCCACACACGTACCGCGCCGGTAGATCTCCGCTGCAGTAAGGACTGCGTTATAAATTCCGCGAACTGCTTACACACTGGATGATTCTTGAAAACCTTACGTGGTGGCATTGGAGAATCGAACATGACACCTTTAAAACACCCTTTAAACGGCCTCATAAATGATCTAATATCGACACCATTGGCTAGCCATCCAATAATGCGCGCTTTATCCGAGTTTTCAGTTAATATCGCATCCCATAAAGGGAGATGATTATGTAAAGCTCCCGCCTTGAAACTCGAAGGATCCCTGAATAGGAGGTTCTGAATATCTCCGGAGTCCCCAGATATGATCCTGTTTACTTCAGCTATAATATCTCCTTGTACGATCACTGGCATTTCCCCTGGGCTTAAGTCTCCTGACAACGTTACCCACGTAGTTCTTCGGCTACGCGCCCGAAGTTCCGCCTCTAGGGGCGAGAAGCTCTCACATATTTGTCCAAGGTCGGGAGAGTTCCCCTATAACAAATGAGAAAACCGAGGGTAAGACCAACGAGGGAGACAGAATTAAGCCCAGGGAAAATGACAGCCATAGCCCGCTAAAGCGAGCTCAAGGGCATGCCATACAAGGCAAAGCGCTTGTGGAGTCAATTCCCGTCACTTAAGAGCAGTTCTCTGTAAGAATCGAGAAAAGTGGGAAATGAAAATTTTTGACCCCCCTTCATATTTTGCATGCAGATAGGTCTTCAGGGGGGATGTTCAAAAATGACCTTTGTTAAGGTCGTTTCTTCTTTGTTGCCATGGTAACACTGGATGTTTGTTGGTGCCACTAAACCCAATTTTGACCTCAGAAACTTCCTTAAAAAGTGCAAAATGTAAGACATCGTTTCTCCAGTCCATTAATACTGAACAAATCAAGACTTTCACCAGATGTAAGACCTTTATTCTAGGTTTCATTTATGCATGTGGCATTTTGTTACATCAACTGCACATGAACTTAACGGTCAAACAACTTGATGGTGTTTCAGCCATTTTAGTTGACGAGTAAAACTAGTAATACCTTTTCTTGAATTTTTCCAAAAGTACGCCGATTCTAGAGCTCAAACTACGTGGCTAGTTTAAATAGATACTCTAGTTACTAAATCTATAAAAATCTCTGCGGGGCAGGTTAATTTTGGACTTTGGTTCACTGAGGAAAAACCTTCAAAAATCATTTGTTGTAAACTTTGGTGAAATTAACATTACGTTCATTCGACAGAAGTCCTTTATGAAAACTCAATCGGTCTTCAGGCTTAAAGAATAGCATGCACTCTATCAATGTCTGGTCAAATCGGCTGTTAATAGCCGTTATTTTTTGAACAATCTCAATCCAAATAAAGCTTACTTTACTGTTTTCTGCAGTTCTCAACTTTCGAAGAACGAGTCGGTTCTTTCCGCACAGCATACATTTTCTGCACAAAATTCGGATATCTAAACCATCTCTTGTGGCTGAGCATGCTGTTTGTCTTCAGTGGAGGTCCATTAACCCATCACAGTGCAAATAACAACAGCTTTTGTAGTACCCGGAAGGTCACCGCAGCAAGCCATCATCGGAAGCTTTGTTCGTCCACGAACATTTCTGATCTGGATTTACGGTATATTTCTCCGTCACATGTCATCATTCGCCCCAAAAGGAGATAAAACGGTTTTCTGATTAATAGTTTAACGATCAATTACATTTAGCTAAACATTTTACCTTCTTTCTTTCGCCTTTCTTTCGTAGTTCTGGCCACCAGTTCAGGCAAAAACATCTCTGGTCAGCGGTATAACTAGAATACGATTTGACTTCATAAAATGCCAACATGGCGTCCGCATCATATTGAGGTGCCACAAAGTATTGGAATTGGAATGCCAGAACTCTTCTTTTGTTAGATTTTCTTTCTATTTACAGTAGATCATATTTCCCGTACATTTCTTTGCTGATAAAAACGAAAACGTGAACAAAAGGTGAACGACTGGATGCTTTCTTCTGATATTATAACAATATTTTCGTTTTTGGTAAATGCCTGTTCTGTGACTCGGTGAGCTGCTTCTTTTATTTATTTATTTTTTGTTTTGCTGCAAAGCAAGGAAAGTACAAGCAGATTTGCCGTCTCCTTAGGAATACTTCAACTGTAAACAACCGAATTTTTGCGTCTTTAACTTTTCTTGGCATTTTCTTGTTACCGCTTCGATCGCTCGTCCTCTTTTAGTTGATTGCTCTCTATGCAAAAACTTGCTTTCAAGAAAGAACTTTTCATTTTCGCTGAATCTACTTTCATCTGTCAATGGCCACTCGACCATCAAAACAAATTAGTTCTAGCGCGCTCGCCGCCCAAAGCTGCAGCTGTTGCGTTCCGTTTGTCTTTCTAACTTTTTGCCACGAGTAACTTTGCGTCAGTCACTAACGTAAGTGCCGTAGTTACAATGTTTCTGAAGTGCATAGTATCCAACAAAATAAACTTTGTACACACTTTCTAGGGGAAGGAGAGTATATATTTGAAGTATTACACTAGGAGATAAGAACCGTAAATCCTCTGTTAAACGCCCCCTCCCCCCAAATACTTAATAGACTAAGAGGGAGAGAGATTGGGAGGAGGGGGGGGGGGGGGGGGGTATTGTAGCGAAACACAAGCAGTTCACCACTCTTTTTATACTCATAAAATTACAATAGGTTCCCACAACTTAATTTCTATGATGCGGATGTCACTCAGATCTCAATGTCGGAAAATGGAAAAACTGGAAGAAGAGTACACACTAGTCTGTTTCTTCCTAGTTTTTTTGCTTTACCAAATCGCAACCATCAGAGCATTTCTCATCATGAATTCATACTCGGATTGGTACGGCAAAAAAATGTATCGGTACCGATAAGATAAACGGGAGACCCACAAAACAGACGAACTTGATGGGAACTTTTGAACCTCTGAAAAAGTAAACTTTGCTCATGCAGTTAAATGAGGAATATCGTATTTGTAGGTGGTTTTCTCATTTTCTGATTAATGCAAAGCTCCGTAGAATACAGTCTGCGGCTATAATTTTGTTTTCTGACGTCATTTGATGATCACTTTTGCGACCGAAACTTTGCTTCTTCCATTGAAAAATAGCTGTCAAAGGACAAAGAACGCTCGCCAAACGGCAAACTTTTCTTCAAACTGTTTATTATATTTCCCACCATTTTCTTGCCGGTAGTTGCTCTTGAGCTGATTTTCTCCTAATACTTAAGATAGTTTTATGCGTCTCCGTATGTGTTTTCAACAGACACGTGATTCCTCGAATTTTAATTGCGTAGACTTCTAAGATATGCGGCTGAAATACTAGTACAGCCGTACAGCCGATTTCACTGTACAGACCCGGCCGGGGTTTGTCAGACATGATTCACCGGCTATGATTCGCTCGTCATGAATCGCTCATCATGATCAGACAGCTGTGAATAAAATTCACCCATAAACAGAGTTCACAGAGTAAATACTGACTTCCTGAAATAGTCCATCGCATGGATACCGCCAAAAATAAAACTAAAGGCAATACCCATGCCTATTGTTTGGTATTTTATTTTGTTCACGTGTCTACGTATCAGAAAACAAAAGAATGGGAATATGTACCCTTAGGCTGCTCAACGTTAACAGAATAGAATCGACAGTCAGTGACAATGTACCTTATTATAGGAAATTAACAATGTACGTTGACAACGCGAAGAAAATTTACGTTACACTAAATTAACGCGAATTTTTCAAAAGTTAGGTTTACATGCATTAAGTTAACGCGAATTTTTCGATAAGCATCTTGCTTTATTTACTGCGATTTTGATAATTCTGCAAACTCGCACTTTACATTTCTGAACGCAAAACTGCGTTTTGGCTTCCGTCAATAAAACTTTCCAAGACAAGTGCACCGATGTTTCTAAGCTATTTTTAAAGCCGAAAATTTGGTTTTGAAGCCTAACTAGACTCTATCAATTCAAAAGATTTTTCAAAGCCTCCGTGAAATGTGACTCTGAAGAGCCAATAGAGGAGTCATGAACTAATAAGGTTTTGTAATGAAATAAAGGTGCTTTAAAATAACAATGTTGTGAAAAAGCGTGCATTAAATTTACATCGACATTAATTAAGATACATTAAATTAACGCGAATTTTGTAAAATCGCGTTAATAAAGTGCATTGTTAATTTCCTATAATAAGTAATAGGATGAGGACGCCACGTTAAACATTTTACGAAGGAACGTTGTATTTCAGATTCTACCGCTGACCAGCAGGGCTTTGCCTGAACTGGTGGCCTGGACTTCGAAAGACGTATAAAGAACGGAGAAAAAAAGAGGTAAAATGCCTCGCTTAATGTGATTGACTGTAAAAGATTAATCAGAAAACCGTTTTATCTTCTTTTGGAGCGAATGATGACATGTGACGGGGAAATATGCGGTTAATCCAGATCAGAAATGTTCGTGGACGAACAAAGTTTCCGATGATGGCTTGCTTGGGTGACCTTCCGGGTACTACAAAAGCTGTTGTTATTTGCACTGTGATGAGTTAATGGACCTCCACTGAAGACAAACAGTATGCTCAGCCACAAGAGATGGTTTAGATATCCGAATTTTGTGCAGAAAATGTATGCTGTGCGGAAAGAACCGACTCGTTCTTCGAAAGTTGAGAACTGCAGAAAACAGTAAAGTAAGCTTTATTTGGATTGAGATTGTTTAAATAATAACGGCTGTTAACAGCCGATTTGACCAGACATTGATAGAGTGCATGCTATTCTTTAAGCCTGAAGACCGATTAAGTTTTCTTAAAGGATTTCTGTCGAATGAACGTAATGTTAATTTCACCAAAGTTTACAACAAATGATTTTTGAAGGTTTTTCCTCAGTGAACCAAAGTCCAAAATTAACCCGCCCCGCAGAGATTTTTATAGATTTAGTAACTAGAGTATCTATTTAAACTAGCCACGTAGTTTGAGTTCTAGAATCGGCGTACTTTTGGAAAAATTCAAGAAAAGGTATTACTAGTTTTACTCGTCAACTAAAATGGCTGAAACACCATCAAGTTGTTTGACCGTTAAGTTCATGTGCAGTTGATGTAACAAAATGCCACATGCATAAATGTAAACTAGAATAAAGGTTTTACATCTGGTGAAAGTCTTGATTTGTTCAGTGTTAATGGACTGGAGAAACGATGTCTTACATTTTGCACTTTTTAAGGAAGTTTCTGAGGTCAAAATTGGGTTTAGTGGCACCAACAAACATCCAGTGTTACCATGGCAACAAAGAAGAAACGACCTTAACAAAGGTCATTTTTGAACATCCCCCCTGAAGACCTATCTGCATGCAAAATATGAAGGGGGGTCAAAAATTTTCATTTCCCACTTTTCTCGATTCTTACAGAGAACTGCTCTTAAGTCGGTCTAGAGAAACCGAACTGGGACAGAAAAAAGATTCTATGAGACAAAATAACCAAACAATTACAATCTGAGGCAATCCTTTATTTTGCTAACACGGTCATTTAACCAACAGCATGTAGCTATACAATAACTCTAGTTCTAGAAGCGTCTGTTCGGGCATCCACGAGCATAATGGCCTGTCTGGCCACAGGACCAACACCTAGTCGGGGGGCGAGGCCGTCCCCCTCCCCTTTTGTGGCACGGTGAAGGGGGCCGCGACCGACCAGAGATGGCACCCCTAAGAGCATTGGCCTCTTTACGTGACTTTTGAATCGCCTTAGCCACTTCCGCCTCCTCTTTAGACGCTATTAACTTGATCAAGATATTCTGCAAATTGTCATCGGCAATCAGAGGACGGCACTGGCGCAGCACTATCCCAAAGCGGTTCGCCCTTGCATCTGCCTTTTCCCTGGCTGTATCGACTAAGTTTTCCAAGGCTGTCATCGCCGTATAGGGATCGAACAACTCGGATGGTTTGGCCAATAAGGACTGCAGCGCCGACACGGCCGTATCAACACTAGAAACATCGGCAGATTTACGTAAGGTCTCCACTTCCTTTAGAAGTTTGGCCAGCTAAAGAAAATAGAAAATTGCGAAAAGAAATGAAATTCTCCTTCTCCTTCTCCTTCTCCTTTTTTTTTTGGTCAATATTTAAATCACCAGACCCTTCTCGATCTATTCCCGTTCATTGGATCCATAACGGACTATATCATATTCACCAGACCCTTCTCGATCCAATCCTGTTTTATCGGATCCTTGTCAGTCTATATTCCATTCGCTAGACCCTTCGCGATCCCCACCGTTAATGGGATTCTTCACGGTCTATATATCCGCTAGACCCTTCTCGATCCAACCCCGTTTATTGGATCCTTCACGATCTATATCTTATCCACTAGACCCCTCTCGATCCAATCCCGCTATTGGATCCCTCTCGGTCTTCATTTGTCCACTAGACCCTTCTCGACCCAATCCCGTTTATTGGGTCCTTCTCGGTCTATGTCTAACCACCAGACCCTTCTCGATCCAATCCCGCTATTGGATCCTTCGCAGTCTATTTATTTTATATGCTAGGCCCTACACGATCCTTTCCCGAAGATTGGCGATCTTTGCAGTCTTAATGTGCAGATTTTGCTATCTAAACTGCCCGGGACCCCAGGGACTCGACAAAAGAACAACATTAAATACCGGCCAAGCCCCTTGGGACCAACACGGAATGAGGCCCCGCTAATCTGCATAACAAATTAACCTGATATGAAAACGTGCAATAACCAGACAAATAAAAAGTAAAATAAAAAGGTAAAATAAAATAAGACGAATGCTGTGTATGAGCAATAGGCGAATCACGAGAAAGATATCACGTCACCGAAAAAAACACAAGCGTCCTTGAGCATAAAACGTAAAACAATGAAGCGAAAAAAAAAATAACTCGAAATGACGAACGCTCGGACGCGCGAATAATGCAATAACACGCCCGTACAACAGCAGCGGAAAATGTCCATACTAAAAAAAGTTACCTCTAAAGATTCTTTCCCTGGTTCCTGCGAAGAACTGGCTGCAACTGTTGCCGGCGTGGTATGCTCTGACGGCGGTAAAGCGTTCCCAACAGCCGCGGCTGGCGCAGAAACAGGTGAAGACGCAGAAACTGGAATTTGAGCTGGAGTTTGAGCTGCCGCATCCGGCTGTAAGGCAGCAACAACCGAGTCCTTTTGCTGGCCATCGACGGTCGGGAGCGGCATTGGAAAATTGTGCTTCGCTCTGACTTTGAGCAACGTTCGCAGCAACTGACACTCCTAATTAATTCTGCTTGGTTTATATAATGCTAAGTGACGTCACAGGAATGCTAATGAACTATGAATAGCCGCTAAAGCCCGGTTTCCATATGATCGCTACGACAACAACAAACAACAATTTAACAACAAACAACAATGTATACTTAGTATAATAAAGAAATAGTTGACTGATTTGTTTGCCCTGCAAATAGCTGGAAAGCTAATCGGGGCGGGGCAAAACAAGTACATGAAAAATACAAATATCTACAAAATCAAAAACCTTATACTATTGAAAAGCCTTGCAGATTGCACATAATAATGAATAAAAACACAGAAGTTAAGTGATCTAATTGAATTAAGACAAGGATTCTCTGACTATGGTAAGTGTATCTATGTACTTATACTTTATTTATAATCATGGAGATTTGAATATAGTCATCCTCCTTTTCTAAAATATTGAATAGCAATTTGCGGAGAGCTCTTTTGAAAGCATTCTTAGGAAGATCCGTTATATAGCTTGGTATCTTATTCCACAGCTTTACTCCGAGCCGAGAGAAAGAATTGTTTAATATTTCTAGTCTGCGATCGCTGCGATCGCTGGAAAAAAAGTTCAGCGATCGTAGCGATCATATGGAAACCACTCTCCGGCGATCGTAGCGATCACAGAGATCGCAGCGACAACGATCGCTGCGTTCGCTGTGATTCTATAGGGAGCTTAAGATCCAGGACGCGACGGCTTTTAGAACGCGGTGACCGAGCTAAAGCCTGGAACGAGAACGCCGTTCTAAGCTTGGGAAAAATATTCTTTTAAGTTTTGCGATGCGACGCGGTTGTTCAAGATTTTTGTTTTGACAAAAGAAAACGCAAAATATAAAATGAGCTCGTTCAAAGAAGTCCAAGAAATGTTGTTATTGTACTTGGAAGAAGATGATGAAGAATTTGCCGTGTTGTACGAGGCATACACACCGCAGAATCCTCCATTTGCTCACTCGTCGTATGAGAAATTTTCTCTTGTAAATGAAGACCCGTCTAAATGTAAAGCAAATTTTCGCGTGGAAAAGGTAGATATCTCTTAACTTGTTGAAACTTTAAGAGTTCCTCCTATCCAAAGCATTCTCTAATTCGCAGGGCTCGTCTGGCGTTATTCCCGCAGCTTTTTCTTCATCCCTCAGTGACCTCAGTTTTTTCTTGTACCTAATAACAAGAATTCCCACGTGGTCGCGAACCGACCGCTTATCAACGCTAAATTTAGGAACTGAACATTTATTCAAAGTCGGCAATTTTTTCCCACAGGCTTCTTCTCTGTGTGGACTTGGCCACTTCCCTACACAGGATTATGCCGTGGTCGTTTGTCCAAGACATCACCGATCTAAAAGAAAAAAAATAAAACAACAACATCTTTAAAACCGAGTTAAATTTGAGCTCAGACTGAGTTGAAAATAATTTTGTGCTTAATTCCACGAAACATCACTTCTTGCATGTTCTTAGCAAATTAACGCTTAATTTTGCTAAATACAAGGGTAAAAAACAGAGGGAAAAAAGAGGAAGCTTGGAGGCACAACTTACTTCGAAGATTTTGTCGAAGCCATCCTTCGCTAACCTAAGTCAACCTGTAAATAAAGTTTAAAAAAGTCAGAGCTTTCCCATTTTTGCGGCGTAAATTTCGCTAGAAAGTTTCAATATGAACCAAGGTTTCGATTTATGTTTAGAGTTGGCACTTAATACACCGTTTTCTTCAAAACAAGAACATTTAATACTCACGTTTTCTACACAACGCCAAATCCTTCTGACTCGAGTTCTCTACGCGACGGCGACGCTGCGAGCCAGCACTCCGAGGCAAGCGGACTGCTGCTTTTCTGTGAAAAATTACTTCCGGCCGCGTCTCAAAACCGTCGCGTCCTGGATCTTAAGCTCCCTTATCTCAGCGATCGTAGCGATCGTAGCGATCATATGGAAACCACTCTCCAGCGATCGCAGCGATCGCAGCGATCACAGCGACAGCAAAAATACCAAGATGCACTGCGTACGCTCACTCAAAGGGTGCGATTTGGCCCTTTTTATGGAAGAAGTGCGAAGATACGACTGTCTTTATAACAAATTTTAAAAACAATTCACAGCCGCTATGTTGAATTTCAAGAATGAGGCGAAACGATATTGTCCGACCCAGGTCCCCTCGATCTTCATTCACTTTCTCAGCGATCGTAGCGATCGCAGCGATCATATGGAAACCATCAATCGCTGCGATCGCTGAACTATTTTTTTCAGTGATCGCAGATAGTTCAGCGATCGCAGCGATCGCAACGATCGTAGCGATCGTAGCGATCGTAGCGATCATATGGAAACCGGGCTTTAGTGAAGCGGCGGCTTTGTGATCGTGATCCGCTTACCATTGTATTCATGCATCACTGAGTTTTCAAATTGTCACGTGCAGTGAAATTTAAAGCCTGATCGGATTTCGCTGTTTTCCGACCGTCCCAGATTTGGCCGACTTATGAAAACACTCAATTGTAGACAATCCCCGATCATCTGGGATGGTCGGGGACAAATCGGGAAAATCGGGAGAGTTTCTATTTTCCCGACATGTCCCAGATTTCTGCGATGATCGGCGATTTTTCCGACATATCGGCAAAATCTGGGACGATCGCGAAATGCAAAATCCCCGATCGCCTGGGATTTTCCCGACATATGAAAACCAGGATTAAATTAAAGTTTTACTTTGAAAATGCGGCTTCTGCAAACAGCCAGCTTTTCTTTTTGTTTAAAATGGCTTGGAAATCAATTTTGATTAAGTTTTACTTTCTCTTAGCTAATAAAATTGTTGATCTTTTGGCGCTGTTTTCTTGAAATGCAGTCAGAATCGAAAATAATTTTAACGGCTTTTCCTTAATTAACATCCACTAAAACTCAACCGGCTATCCGCCTCTTTTGAAGGCGGTGGATCGCGTGTTATTTATAACCGCCTTAAAGTGCTACTACGATCAAATTTTTGATTTTCATTTTTTTACATTTTCGTGTACTATTAGACTTTCTTACTCATCTTGCCAAATTTCAATTCATTACGAACATCAGAAGTCCTTTAATTTTAACATTTATTTCCGAGAATTTACGGCCGCCATTAAAAAACCTTGTTCTAAGGCTTGGTTGCGAATGGGAGAAAGTGACGTAAAAGACTCAAACATACCTCACGGGTTGAAATTATAATGACAATAAGTATTAAAAATCACGCGAAAAGCAACAAAAACTTTGGACTTGTTCTTCGTGCAATTTTCTATGCTGATTGTTATTATAATTTCAACCTGTGAGGTATGTTTTAAGTCTTTTACGTCACTTTCTCCCATTCGCAACCAAGCCTTGGAACAAGGTTTTTTAATGGCGGGCGTAAATTCTCGGAAATAAATGTTAAAATTAAAGGACTTCTGATTTTCGTAATGAATTGAAATTTGGCAAGATGAGTAAGGAAGTCTAATAGTACACGAAAATGTAAAAAAATGAAAATCAAAAATTTGATCGTAGTAGCCCTTTAAACATATAGAGGGTTTCACTTATAATTAAGCAAGAGAAACGTCCACTGTGTACAGTGAAAATGTTTGAGAAAACCATCCTTATTTCATGATAATTGTACATGTAAATATCACAACTGCATGATCTTTTAAGTTTTGCTGTTTTTTTTTTTGATTAAAACTGCATACAAAAATTTGTTGGTTAGTACCTTTGTTTGTACACAAAATTCTACGAAGTACACTCTTAGATGGCGAACAAAACGAAGTCATTTTTATTTATTTTTCAAAAGACATGAGGGAAGAACTAGAAAAATTTAGCCACAATTTTTAAAGTTCTGATCCATTTCCATTCTACTGCCATTTCCACCGTAAGACTCTGACATAATAATAATAACAATAATAATAATAATAATTATAATCATAATAATCTTTATTAACAAATTCTCAAAAAAATTTTACGTTTACAATTATTGATCCTTAATTAAATCATCAACCATTAATTTACAATGTTTACAAAATATTAAAAACCCTAGTTAAAAAAACTTATTAAGAGAAATATATATATATATATATATATATATATATATATATATATATATATATATTTATATACGAAATAATAATAATATTTAATATTTCTATGGCGCAAATTAACATGTAGATATGATCAAATGGGTCTACATGTACTCTTAGTTTTATTGCACTGATCTGGATTGAAGTTGTAAATAAAATTGGATCATCATTATTTTAGGTTTCTTTTGAAATTTCGTTTGGCTTTTCGCAGTGATACATGTACATGTACTTGAGCTGGTGACGTAGCTGCTTGAAACAATTTCATTATCGCAATATGCAAAGACTAGAGAAATTGTACCCGTTACTCGGGGATCATCCTAAACAGGCCACTGCTGGGTAGCAGTAGCCAGTGTCCAGCAGTAAGAGATTACATTTGTACATATTGCAATAGACCCACAGTTTAGGACTTTCTTTGAAACTGCAATCAAAAAACAGGTTGTCTTTAGTTCTGCTATCATTCTATAGGTCGTTTTCACTCACGTGACAAAAATCTTGACAACCGTTGCGACGCCGCCATATTGGTGTACGTAAACAAACCCCAGTCGCGTCCTCTTAATTATACGGGTGCTGTGATCAATTGTTCGATGTGGAAGTAAAAGCGGTCGAGATAGAGGTATTAATTTCGCTTGAGGACGTTCTGCAGTTATGAATCAAAGTAAGAAACCGACAAATTGCCGCAAGAGAGGCGATCGCGATGGATTTCTGCTATTAGTCGGGCGGAATTCTTATGGACGAGTTTTGAACGATAGTGTGTGAGCAATGTCAAATATTTTGTTTCTGGACAAGCGACTATAACAGGGATAGATAATTATGTTGACTGGGTTTCATTAATACTCGGGAACGACAAAAAAAGAACAAGATGAAAGAAACGCCGTCGAACAAGCGTCACAGCAAGAACAGAGGGAAGAATCAAAAGGAACAAAAACAGCCAATTATGCGATTGTAGCCGAAAAAATCGCAGCAAAGAAATGCGAACCAAATGAACCCGGACGGCAAATGTCTGATATTGTGTTCGACACCGAATCTCCAAAAGCTAAAACCGAAGCCCCCAAGAATATTTCATGCCTTGCCCAACTGAAATATTTCATAGTGTCGCTTTTCTTTAGTAGTTATGTAAGGCACTATACGGCACTTTACATCATCCATAAAAGTATAGAATTTTCCCCGTTAGATTTCCTCGTTAAATTTTTCAAGATTTTTTCAAAAAATCCTCGTTAAATTTCCAAAATTGTCGTTAATTTAGTGTATTTTGGAAATTTTCCTCGGTAAAAACCCAGTGGGTAACCATCTTACCCGTACATCAGCATTTTTGAAAAAATTCTGGCTCACTTTCCAAAAACCACACATCCTCATGAGGCACTTTCCAAAAAAACACACATCCCTCATGAGCTCACTTTCCAAAAAAACATCCTCATGAGCCATTTTCCAGATATAGTGTTTTAATCGATACTCATTAATATCCGTACGGAAACGTCTCGATACCAGATTCAGTCTTCACCATACACCGTTTATCGTAACACATCCGAAAGTCTTTTTTCTGGTATTTATTTACAACCTGTTTTGTTAAAGGATCCCGAGTTATCGCTCGTTCGTTTACGGTTGTTATCTGTTCCTTTTGACCTTCGATGATCTGCTTCATCGTTTTTTGATTTATTTTTTGACTATTTTTGTGATTCAGAGTGAAACCTTTGACCTTACATTCCATCTTCCCATTACTTGTACTGTAACTGTATGATTTTGGACCAGAACCGCACCAATTCGTAATGTAATGTCCGTTTAACTCATCGGTTAGATCACCGAGGGTGTCACCTGTTTCGATACGCTGTCCCCCTTCACGTTCGATATACCAACAGCTGTCGGTGTCAAAACCGAGAACCTGATCACCGAGTTTATCCAACACTTCATACAGCATCATTCTAGCGTGGCTGGTTGTGAAGGCAGCAATAAATATGTTTGTGTTATTACTATTGTCAACGAACTGGTCTTTCAAGTTGTAAGTCATTTCAACCATCTCTTCGTTTAAGAATTGAATGTTCAGATCGTCTATGCTTTCATCTAACAAGATCTTGTAAAATTCTTTTGGTTCAGTGACGTACACAGTCTGATTCATGTTATTACGCTGACCAAACTTTCCCCATAAGCTACACAGAGAGATCTTACTTATCGCCCTCCTTCCAGGATTGAACTCAATCTCACCAAGCTCGATTCCTAACTTTGATTTAACAATAGCCTTGTACTCATCAACACTCTTATATGTACAACCTTCCCCAACCTTCAGCTCACTACTCTCCATCTTGATCTTCATGAATTTTCTTACATAACTCTTGAAAAGGTCATCTGATCTTTTAGGGAAATGCCACACCTCGTATATCTTTACAACCTTGTACCCTTTACAGATCGCCACATTCAGCTCATTTGTGCACCATGTTCCGATGAATGATCGTTCATCATCTGTATGTGTACATTCCTGAATCTTATTTTCAGCGCACACTCTACAGAGCGGAAATAGCAGCTTTTCAGCCTTATCGCATCTTATTTTTACCGGTAACACAGGATGATAAAGACCTCTTGGAGGTAAAACTTTACATTTCACAAAACCAAACCAATTCTCATCGTACTCTTGAGGAGGGTCGAATATCTTTGTAGGATGTCCTATCGGATAATGTTTGAAGAACTGTACCGTTGAATATAAACTAACAAAGTCGACATATCTACCTTTCTCACCTTTTTTGAATGTGTAGGTCGGTTTTGTTATATTTGTTCGTCCACCAAAAAATGCGTCCCTAGGGTTAAGAGGTCCTACAAATTCCCGATTCCACGTTTTTAGAAACTTATTAAAATCTTTCTCCTTTTTCAGTTCACATTCGTAAACCTCAACCAGTTCATACCCGGCAGCTCTAATCTTATCGTTTTTCGCTACCGTCCTCTTTCTTAGAGTTAACATATCCATCTGATTTTTTGTGTTGATTGTGTCGCATGTATAACACTTCTCACAACCGTGCCAAAAACATCCTTGAAATTCGTAGACCATATTCCCACAGAAACCATCAACCTTTCCGATATCTGGTAAAGTCTCTTCACCACCGTTCAGAGCGTGTTGAATCTTAACACCATCTCTCTGAGAAATCCAATCTAACCATGCGATGCTACTTTTACTGTAGTTCTCTCCACGTGTAATTTCCTTTACAACAGCGATCTTTTCACGACGCATGTGGTTACTTCTGTAAATGGTCATGCATACAGAAGCGATGGTTATATATTGAAGAGGGTCGATGTTACCTAACTCTATATACTGTTCTCGAAAAATCAACATACCTCTTCTGAGGATGTCTACATCACTATCACAGTAATCTCTCAGCTCCTTCTTCATGTCAAACACATAGTTTTCATCAATACGTTGTTGGTACCATTTTAAGAACTCTTTTCTCGCTGAAGGTTTCATCTGATCATAATCATAGTGTTTCTTATCAGGAATCGGCCCTACATAGTTTTGGTTACACTTTGTGTTGAAATAATGTGGAAAATACCCTTTTTTCAACTCTTTCAAACCAAACGTCTTTGGGAACGATGATAACCCCGCAGCGATAAAGTTTATAGAATCAATAAATCTAACACCCTCAGCCTTCATAGACATAATCTTTGTTCCGTTGTAAATAATATCGGGTTTCACTCTGTTCTCTATACACCAATTTCGAATAAACTGAGCATCGTAACTTTTTGCATTGTGAGCTATGAAGGTATACCCCACATGATTATTCTTGTTAAAAATAAATTTACAAAATTCGTCGACCGTTTCAAATGTATATTTATTTCCATAAAAATCGTGACAGACGACTAGATTGATCTCATGAACATCGGTCTCCTGAGTCGCTTCACAATCATAGAACATGTATTTATCGGTTCTTGTCCGACAAGGATAACACAGATTTCCATCCTTACATCCGTAACCTTGACATTTTCCACCCCTACATTCCGTTTGAGACATGAAACAAAGATGTTCATTCATATCACAGTATTTCTTACAATTACTACATTTTGAATATCCGCATTTGTGCTTTTTTAGGTCAAAATTTTTAGAAGATGTAATTGTACGTTCGCATTTCAAACATTTACCTACTTTTTTACACACAGTGTCATTAGTTCCCCATTTACATCTGTCACGTAGATGCTCCATAAAACAATCTAATCCAAAGAAAGATCTATTACACTTATCGCATGGAATTGGCGGTTTAGAGCATTTTTTCCCATCAGGAAAGTATTTAAAACATGCTGTACATTTTGCGGGGCATCTATGACAATCGCGTTTTGTGTACGGCTTTTTGCAGGTGTGACAATAATAATCTTTACTCAAGAACGCTGGCATACTTGTGATAACGTCGAAGTGGTTTTTGTTTTTGTAAAGGTATATCATCTGTCCATCGTGCTCATTTTCAGTAGTGAAAATCAGATCATTGAACTGATCACCGTCTACAATGTTTATCTGAATCTTAAGATGTTCCGCGAATCTCTTTGCATCTTCCAGATCTGAACCGGTTTCCTCGTTAATTTCGACTCCAGCTTCTTTGTGAAGTTTGATAGCTTCGTCTTTCTGCAATTTTCTCGACCTATTGAACCCATCCTGTAGCTGAGTTTTTGTCCATCTACATTTATTTATGTTTGCGAGAGCCGTCACTATTGCTCGTGCAAGACAGGTCGAGTCACTATTTTTGATTGTGATGATACTCTTTTTGGTGCTGGCATTTAATTTTGTTACACGTAATCGACCCGCTCCCCGGGGAACCTTTACCGATTGAATCTCTATTTTGACCTCGGAGAGCGGTACATCCTTGTATTCAATGAATTTAGCTATCTCTTCGATGATATCCGTATCAAGATCACCTGTGATTGTGATCAGTTTTGTACTGACCGGTTTATGCCAACTCGGATGGCTAAGTATCCATCGAATCTTATCACCATTTTGTAGTCCTCTCTCTTTTATTACTTTCAAACCGATTTCCAACAATAATATATCGATATCGATTATTGCACGTGGGTTTATTATTTTTACTTTGAATGTGTCGAAAAACGATTGGAACTTTCTACTTTCCTTTGAAAAGATCTTAACGATCTCATACGAAACTTTATGTTCAACCCCTTTCAAGTTGTCAAGCTCGTTGTTGAGTAGCTCTCTTTTTGAAAACAACTGTTTTCTCTGCTTTTTGTTATTTTTCAACTTTCTATTAACCTTTTGGAGTTTTTTCTTGACCCGCTTGATCTGTTTCTCTTTTCTTTTATTATCCACCAATTCAACATGTGAGGGTGCTTCAAAGTTTTTCTCTTCTCTTTTCTGCCTGCGGGTTTGTTTGGGTTTTATCTGATAAGGTTTTGGTTCTGCTTTTCGTGGAGGTGGTGTTTGTTCTCTTTCCCTAGGTGGTGGTTCTTCTTCATCTATAAAATTAACGATACCGCGTGGAGGGGAAGTATTTAATCTACTTTCGATGAATTCGATCAACGCCGCTTTCGTCCTATGACGTGAAAAACCTTTCATGCGATGCTCACGTGCAATTGCCTTAAGCTGTTCAACAGTTTTTGACTCCATACGTAAGTATCTTATATCAATATATTTTATTTTTTAATACCATTTTAAATTTTCATTTCACGTTCATGAAATGAAAAGAATTCTATTCACCGCAGGTCTTTCAGTTCTTTCAAATCTATCCATGAGTTGAATTTATCGCTATACCCGCTCCACTTCACTAACGCCTTACCTTTTCGAGCATCTCGTCGAATCACCTTCTCAATTCGAAAGATGGTCTGCTTAGCCTTCTGCAGCTCTTCCTGATAGAAAGAACCTGTTATCTCCTCACCCAGCTCATCTTTCAGTTTATAAGTTATAGGGTTAGTGTATCGAATCTTATCGATAGTAAAAATCTCTTCAGTCCAATTCGGTGTGTAACCTTTATCGAAAACAGGACGTTTGTATTTTGATATTCGAACTTTATCCCCAACTTTAAATTTTGGCTTAGTATTCATCCGTTTCATCTTTCCGTACAGATTTAAGTAAACAGCACTTTCGTTCTTTTTCTTCGACGCTTCCACAGGCGTCATGCCGATGCTTCGATGTTTTGAATTATTGTATTCTTTCAATATCCTCGGTAATATATCATAATACACGGTATTGTTTTGAACGGTAAACTGTTTATACATTTTCTCTTTTATCGTACGGTTCCATCTTTCACAAACACTAGATTTTTCTTCATTCTCTGTCGAATACATCACTATCTTATTTTTATCCAACAGTTCTTTCATATTCTTGTTGTAATACTCTTTACCCTTATCCACCCACAGCATTTTCGGTTTTCTTCCTTTCTTGAATAGCGATTTGAACGCTTCCCTAACGGTCTCTCCCTTTTTATTCTTCAACGGTACAATCCAACCGTATTTACTGAAAACATCTAACACCATGAGAAGATACCGATATCCCTTATTCCACCTGCTAAATTTCTGCATCTCAACAAGGTCAGAACACCATATCTCATCGATTCCGTTTACAATAACACGCCGCCGAGTAAACTTTCGCCTTATAGGTTTATGCAGCTCATCTGCTAGCTTTTCTTGCCACGTCTCTACGTTTTTACTCGGCGGCCTTATCCGTTTCCCAACCCAAGTTTTTGTTTTACGTCGATAGTATTTCTAGCTAACCAGTGACCCCATTGTCGATCGTTATAGGGCACGCTATCCAAAGCTTTCACCATTTTTCTATCCGCTTCGTTTTTACATTTTCGCGGTTCCGGCTTATTTGCGCACACAGAATAATCGACGTCATGCTGCATCGCTATGGCATCCGTTTTACCCGTCGGTTTATCGTAGATCTCCAGTATTTTTCCTGTTTCCGGATCATACATCAGTTGTGTATCCAAGTCATTGTATGGTCCTGTGTATTTATGTCCGGGTAATGTCCAACCGCCTTTCGGTTTCGGAAGCTTACCGATCATTTTATGAATGTCGACACCGCTACCGTGGTGAAGCGGATCGAATCTTTTCGATAAGTCTCCCGTGAAACTGTCCAAAGCCTGATCTATATACTTATCAGCGGCTGATCTAATCTTTTTCTTTACAAAGTCTGATTTGATGGCTTTTGACGCTCCTATTCGTCCTAAATTGTAAAGACCTTTCATACCGGCTTTCATAGCTATCTCTCCAAGACTATGATGACTACCTTCCACATCAAAAAAGCCCCCACCTTGTGGGGGCCCAACTAGTTTTCCGAACTCTTAACGAAACGGGTTTTCTTGATTCCACAATTAGCGCAAGTGCACCAAAAATAAGGTCTACCGTTTTTAGCTGTCATATAACCGGATGGTTCAGTACAACCGGTTTTTATTTTTTCCTTAACGCAATACGTTAGCGACTCCATTTTATTATACGATCTGTATAATAAAACTTTTTAATTTTAATTACACAAAATATTTTTTAATAAACTTTTCATTGTAGTTTTGATTATCGATTTTGAATCTACTTAAACAATCATAAAATGATTTTTTGTAAATATTATCAAGAAAATATAAACAATAATAACCGCATCTTACTGATTTTATAGCTTGAAACGGGTAACCGATATTATATTGATATTCCATGCGCAAGCTATTTGCATAATCAATGAAATCTTGTGGTGGCGGTAAACAAAACGAATCAAAATAATATATGAGATCTTTATTTTTTACAAATGTTGCTACCCAATGTGTACCGTTCCCTACCTTATCATCAAGATTAATTATACAACAACCTGTTTTATGAATATTACTTACCGTTTGATCTCTCGAAAAAATACCCTTGAAATCGGGTATTTTTAAATATCTTATCCATTCAAGGAGGTCAAAATTACTTAGCGGTACATCCCTAAATTTGGGTTTTTTTCACCCCATGATCCGTAAAAAGGTGGAGGATGGTATGGATACTTCGGAGAAATCTGTAATCCTCTACCTCTCGGTAGTTTTGGTACCTGTAATCCTCTACCACCAACGTCCGTTGGTGGACTTGGAGATATCTGTAACCCTTTTCCAAAAAGTTTTGAAGCTAATTCGATAGCCATAGGAATTCCGATCGCTGCAAGTGTTCCTAAAAATCCTCCATTCATCTGTCTTTGCGTAGGTTTAAATGTTATTCCGCTACCGCTTTGCATACCTTTTCTCACCGCTTGCGCTTGCCCTTGTGTTAATCCTTTTATGCGAAGCAGTTGAGGAAGAAAATCAAACGGTATCGTAATTCCGCTACCAAAAATCTTATCGATACCGAGACTTCCCAAAGCGCCTAGCGCTCCTGTAGCTAAATGAGGTAGTACCTTTGTAGCCGCTTTTGTAGCTAAAGGTACTACCTTTGTTGCCGCTTTTGTAGCAAAAGGTAGTAACTTTGCACCGAGTGACATCAACGAACTCCACAAACTTCCACCTACGGTGATCGCTTTACGAATCTGTGTTTTAGATATTTTGATATCGGTACCGGTACCGTTTTTTAGCGCTTTATTAATCTTATTAATCTGGGTTTTTGTCAACAACAGCTCATGCGACCCTTTCAAATTATTCTTGCTCAACCTTATCGTAATTTCTGAATTATCGTCATATGCTTTTTTTAATTTATGTAGCTGTCCTTGAGACAAATTTACTCCATATGCAAAATACGCTGTAGCCATTTTAATTTTACAAAATATAATTTTAATTAGATTTACGCTTTTATTAATATTTTTCCGGATGACGTGTATAACTCTATCTCTTTTTCATGTAAGACTAAAGCATTTAATCTATAATTTGTTGGATTTGCTCCGTTTAATTCATAATTGAAAGTAAGTGCAACTACACCATCTTTTACATCTTCTTCTTGGTTTCTAAGATTAAAGTATAGAATTCCAAAAAGATTTCTGAAATTTGATCGGTCAATTATTGTTCCGCTTAAAAAGTCGTTGTAAGCGGAACTGTAGGATAACAAAGCTCTGTAAAGTCTTGACTCCTCATCTGATGTCAAATCTAATTGAGGATATTGGATGCTGTTATTTATTAGCAAGTGTGCTCTAGAAAAATATCGATTGTTTGCACCAATACTAAATGTATCGAAAGTAAATATATTTTGTTCCTGATTATTATAGTTTGCCTCGGGAACAACCCAGAGGAAAACATGCCTCGGTCTCCTAATACCTGTACTTATTCGAAAGGAGCTATTTATAGAGGTTGTTTGTAATATTTCGGTGTGTTCTCTCAAATAGGTCCATTTTTTGGGTTTCAAATAATCATCAAGATACTGTTTCATACCTAAACCGTTGAAAATAATTTTTGGACACCACAATCTTAATTTTGTTAAAATCACTTTACTATCTGGAGCAGCTCCTTTTCTGAAAATTATATTGCTATCGCTTTCAAGTTCTATGAGAAGATTTGTCTTGATATTCGGGTGAAGATTATTTTTGAAAGCTGCAAAATAGCTGTATAGATTTAACGGAATCGAAATTTTGTTAACAGCTGCAGCATCTGTTAAGATTTTTCTTCTAGCAAAACCTTCGTTATATAGCGCTTGAGCCGGTCGTGCTTCTGTTGTTCCCGTGGATGAATCTAAATATAAAAACTGATCTTTACCGATCGTGTCGGCATAACTTTTTGTATATTTTAAGAGAGAAAGTACGTTCGATGTTTCATTGGCTCTTGAGTTATTGTAAACTGTCATCCCGTTGCATTCAACCTGTATCTGTCTTATAAATGTATGACCATTAGTTGTAGTACAATCTTGATTACCGTTATTTGGTCCTGCTGTTATACCGGTTGTACTATCAGCAAGCGTAACAAGTTTGAAATCTACTTCCAAATATGCGTTATACCAATCGATCGGATTTACTTCTGAAGAGTTATCAACCGTGAATCGATAATTATTCTTAACCTGTCTATTATCATTTGCGACATTACTGATTAGCGGTGTTTCCAAATCGTAGCATACGTATTCATATCGTTTGACCAATTCTGGATTTCTGAAACTCATTCTTATTATGAATTATAATAAGAAATTATTTTTAAAATTAAATCAGATCATTCACGATTTTTCTGATGTATTGAAATTTGTCTTCTTTCTTCTCCTTCTTAGCGTTTTCTTCGTTTAAAAATTTAATAATATCGACTCCTTTTGTTTCGCCTGAGATTTGTGGCGGCTGTGGCGGCTGTGGCGGTGCAGCAGCAGGTTCTTTTTTACCTCTTGATGAAAACTTGTCATAAATTTTTTCACCAAGAACTTCACCGGTTTTTTGACCGACCTGTTCAGCACCTTTTTCAATAAGTTTTTCTGCCGCTTTACTGGCTAATTTACTCGCTGTTTTTCCTGTTATAGTTTTACCGATTTTTGAAAATATGTCGAAGAGACCGGAACCATACTCTATAGAGTCAATATAAGAAATTTCTCCCGTATCAAAATCTCTTATTCTTCTTTGTTCTTCCATACGTAAGTCTAAGTTTTATAAATTCTAAATAAATTCTAAATAAATTTCTATACTTCTTTTAACACTACAGTTATAGAAATATCGATGTCGTTCAGATCAACAATTCTATCTTCATCATCGGCCAAGTAAAAGGTTACTTCGGATATGTCTTTTCTATTCATCTTATGCCATAAATAATTTACTCTCGGGTAGATTTCAAAAGGTAAAGACCTTGTTTTTGTATTTGTTGAGAATGTGAATAGCGTATTGCTTCGCTTTCCTGAAACGATCGAATCGCTCAACAAACTACATTTTAGGTAAAGATTATCGATGCTGTTACTGATATTAGGGAAATTTTCCCCATAACCGCTGCTCGTTAAAACTTTCGATTCGAATCCGAGTAAAATATTAAAATTTCCACTCGCACTAAAATCGATGCGATAATCGGTAGATAATTGAATAAATACCTTGTAAGTTGTAAGATCAAACAATACGCTAATTCCATATTCCTCCGTGTTGGGTATCTTACCGATCGTTTTGTGGATAAAATCATTTATATCTTCGTAATCATAAACCCCTGATGGAAAAGTAATCGTTTCATATGTTTTACCTTTATCTTTTGATATTTTTAGTTTGTCGTTATCATATTCTGGACGAATGTTATGCCAACTCGCAGTCATACTAAGATGATCCAATGCCAAAAAACATTCTTTATTATCGTCCAATCTCAACTCAGGAGTAAACCTTACGGTAAAATTTCCCGGTTTATTATTAGGATTTTGTTTTCTTGCATCTATAGATTTGAAAACTAGCGTTCTGTTAACATCCATTTTTATTATACGATCCGTATAATAAAACCTTTTTAATTTTTAATTACGCTAAATATTTTTTAAACAATTTCTCATGAGCTGTCTTATCTATCGCTCCTATTCTTAACAGCTCATCGATAATCTGTGATAAATCGTTTTTCAAAACAGGTGAATTATTACCAGCGGCCATCGATCCGATTATTATCTTCATCCTGTCTGCCAATTTATTGGGATCATTATAATAAACTATACTTGAACCGACCATTTTCGATTTACCAGATGATTTATGAGGAGGTAAATTACTCAACATATTTAGATCATTAAAAACTTTTACAGCGTTCATGCTATATTTTGTTTTAGGATTGTATCTTTTCGTTAGTAAATTAATCAGAGATTTATCAACATCAGCTTGATAAATTAATTTTCCACCACGATAAGCGTTTAATTTCAGATCGTTCATTAATTTAGGTATGTCGATCAATAGTCCTCCATATTGATTGTTTTTTTGAATTTTATAAGCGTTTCGTCTTGGTTGTTTGTACTTGCGTACCCCTTCACCTTGTTTTTGTTTTGTATATTGCGGTAAAATTTTTACATTCTTAATCGTTGTTAAATATCTGTCTAATATATCTCTTGTTCTTTCATATATTTTCAGATCATAATCGAGTTTTTGTTTTTCTTCTTCTGTCTTTGGTTTTCTCCTTTTCAAACCACCTATCTTTATTCCGACACTTTTGTTTTCATCTTTGGCTTCATTATAAGTTGCAACAAGTTGGTCTTCATTCATTTTAAGTAGCTCATTAGGTTCATGAAAAGTTTCTTTTAAAAATTCTAATTCGCTTTCTGTGAACATCTTATTCGGTTCGGCGGTTATTATTTCACCCTTCGGTGGTGCAGGTATCGGTAGCGTATCCGTTGGTGGTTGGTCACCACCGAAGGGTAGCTCTTTATTCAATGTTAAAATATCCTTGTTGGTTTCAACCAAATCTTTGAAACCGCTGGTTAGAGCCAATTGATTTTCTTTCAATTGCTGAATGACTTTGTCCTGTTTTTCATCTGTTTTTTTCTGTTGTTCAATTAGCGGTTCTCTCAGAGTTTTAAAATATTCACCCATCGCAACATCGCGAACCTGTTCTTTATTTTTCACCTCATTCTTCACTTCGGTAACCGCTTTAGCGATTTTGAACCCTTCAAATTCTAAATCGGCATATTTTTTAACCCTATCAATATCCATATCTGTTAAATCAACACTTATTTATTTTTAAAAAATCGCTTTAAGTTTATTTACCCTATTTAACAAAATGAAAATTCCGAATTACGATGTGGTAAAAAGTAACGATAATAGTCGTTCGTTAAACGATTTTCTTAATGAAGATTTTCGTATGTTAATAACTGGTCAAACTCGATGCGGAAAAACAAACACCCTAATGCATATTCTTAGAAAACCGCTCATTTATTATGATAAGATTTATCTATACTCACCAAATCAACATCAGGATAAAATTCAAGACTTGCAAAAATTAATGGAAAACGCCAGTCAAAGAGTCGGATACGATATTTTAGAACTTTTTGGCGAAGATGATATTATGGACACAACAGACTATCCGATCGATAATAGAAAGGTGGTGGTTTTTGATGATCTTATTAACGCTCCCCAAACAGTTCAAAACAAAATCGCCAATCATTATACAGATGGTCGACATCATAAAATTTCCCCGATCTATCTATCCCAATCCTACTACGATGTTCCACAGAAACTTCGACAGAACTGTTCCCACATGATTTTGTATCCGCCGACGACTAAAAAGCATCTGAATCTGATTGCGCAAGAAAATCTAATAGATCCGGTTCTTTTTGATAAACTCGGTCCATATGAATTCTTATTTTTAGACAAAGAAAAGAAAAGCGTTACCAAGAACTTTGATGAGAGTTTTTAAAATTATATGAAATAAGATTAGAGTATGGGTATTTTCAATAATATCAGAAGATACAGTAATTTCGATATATCTGAATATATAAAAAATTTTAATCAGCAAGTACAGACGAATACCGGTTTGAAATTAGATGTGAATAACAATTACGATATTCAACAAAAACGTCTTGTAAATGTTGGCGAAGGAGTGGAAAATTATGATGCGATAACAAAACATCAGATGGACTTACAGATATCGACAAAAGCAGATCGGACAGATGTTATTCTTGTTGATGGGTCCACTCATATGACCGGTGATTTAGATCTTCGAGGAAATAGGCTGATTCTTCCCGGAGAGATCGACATGAACAGAAAACTTATCACCAATATGGATACGGACGAAGATAACGATTTATGTGCTGTCAATATGGTGACTCTGAAAAAATTTCATCCTAACGCTCCTGAACCTACACATGAGGTTGTGAAAAATATCGATCTGAAAGAACGTTTCAATGTTGTTCAATCGAAACAACAGACTTATGCTTTGCTAGGAGCAAATTATAACAATCTTGTCTCTTACAACGATGTCAGGAATATTTTCTTATCTCGAAAAGAGATGTTTCCGATGGAGACCAGTTTAGATATGGGAAACAATACGGTTTACAATGTAAAGGACCCGACGGTTGCCGATCAAGGGGCCAATAAAAGATATGTGGATGCTGAAACAACCAAAAAGCTTTCTTTGACAGGCGGTTCAATGACCGGCATTTTGGACATGAACAATATACACATCAACAATATAGCAACACCGACTCTTAATCATCAGGCTACACCAAAATCTTACGTCGATAGAGAACTTAGACTCAGGATAGGGGGTGTGGTAGTTCATACGAACGAGGTAGAAGCGAAGCTTAAAAAATATATCGATGAATCGCATATTAGTACTTCGGAAGATATGAAAGATGAGTTCCGGTACATAATGGAAAATGTTGACGAAAGCTCTTCCGAGCATAATATAACCGTTACCGGCATAGTCGATCTGGTGGAGTCGCCGCATACGCTAAACAAAAAAGTTTACAGTCTTTTATTACACAAACATCCGTTAAATAGCTACGCCTCAAGAATCGGTTTTAATTTATATAAATTACCAGATGGAGAATATACCGTCTGTATCGAATTTATTCCACCTACGATTAGCGGTGTCAGTGTCGATGTTCAATCGGCTTCTATAAATATAAATAAACAATCGACGAAAAAGTTTAGTAGCTACAGTAGAAGTATTATCAATCTACATAAGTGGAAGATCTCACCGCCGGAATATATTAGGGTCGATCTAAAGTGTAGCGGCTCGCCAACATCGGCTTCGCAAGCTCAAGCTTACCTTATAATTTACGGAATAAAAGGAAACCACTCAGATGTTCCATCGAATGTTTACGATTCTCCTTATTTTTTTGAGAATCGTAAAATGGTTATGCAGACCGTTTTAGATATGAACAAACATGCGATTATCAACTCTCCATCGCTACCTAGCGGTGGTGGAAGTGCGTTTGTAAAAGATGGTGTTTACGATAGAGCTAAGAATCAGACATTTGCTCTATTTTTAGGAGAAAAAGATACTATGGTTCCTGTTAAGTGTAAGATCGTAAAATGTTGTGTTAACATTCTCGATACGGTCGAAACGTATCCTCATATCGCCGTGTTGATAAACAATGTAATAGGAAGGGGAATGGGTGGTAAGAAACAGGTCTGTCACCTATCCAACGATGTAGTTCTAGAAGAGTCTGAACAGTTTAGTGTGAGAATAGAGGTGAGTTTACAAGGACCCATCATCAATAAATGTTTGGTAAGTCTGCGGCTTGAAATGATTTGAAAAATATGGTATTAAAGAAATATTTTCTTGTATAAAAAGACAATGGATAGAAAACGGTTACTTCGTGTTCCAACCGAGCATCTTGGATCATTATCATTGAACGATCTAATGTTAATTTTGGAAGAATATGGTGAGGATCCAAAAGAGATCTTGATCGATTACATTGAAATTCACCGTCGTTGTTACGGGGAACCTGTTGAATTTTACATTTCATCTGAATCTGAAGATGAATCTGAAAGATGAAGCGTAAATACGGTCAAATTTAAATTTATTATACGTTTCGTATAATAAATTAGATGATCTTTCACACACTTGTGTGTTCAAGCGCTTCTACGGCCTCTCTTGTGATTTCTCGACATTCTTGCAGCCATTGAGGTCTATGACCATGCTCGTTTATAAAAGAGACAAGAATGAAAATGAATGCGATCATTTTTTAAAATTATATTATTATTCTTTATAAAATGAAATACGATCTTTTTGCATTCAATCACATCGATACATCGATTGATGAGACAAAATTAACGGTGATCAAATCCCTTTACAGTTTTTATCACAAGAAATGGTGGTGTTATAAAAAAACTTTTAGACATCTCAAACGGATGAATCTCTTGTGTAAACTGTCTTCATCCTCTCTTATCGCAGGCGGTACAATTGCCGGCGGAATTACGTTGAACCCTGTTATACTAGGTGTCATTTCCGGTGCAGGCTTGTTGGTCAAAACATTTACCGATTATAAAAATTATAACCGACGGATCGAGATGAGTAAATTTGCATTTACGACATACCAGAAAGTTTTGGTCGATCTGCGGTCTTGTCTGCGAGGAAAACAGTTCGATCACGAATCGTTTGTTAACGATATGAGGTTGATCGATGAGATAATCATCGATTTATGCCCAGCAATAAATAGTCGAATCGAAGATCGATATGATAAAAAATTCAAATGAAGATAAAGATTTGGTATTAAATAAATAAAATGGATGATGGATGGGAAAGACCGTTGATTAATCGAACAGATTATACCTTCAAAGAATTACGACATTTAGCAAAAGAGAAGAAAATTAAAGGTTGGTATCTAATGAGGAAAGCTAAACTCATCGATGTTTTGACTGAATTAGATATATATGAACCTCTAGTAAAAGTTCGTAAAGACAGATTTTGTGATTGATCAACAATAAATAACCGTGTTGAAAAAAGATACGATGAAAAGTTTTCATAAAAAAGTGCAAAACCCTGGTCGGGGGGTGCTCGGTTGGCTGTTTCTGTGCCTCACCGAAGTGAGGACTTTCGCCTCACCGAAGTGAGGACTTTTCCCGCTGACAAAGCGGGTGTCATCCCATTTTATACCTCTGGGTGAGGTTAAGTTCTCCGAAGAGATCTTTGAGCACCCCCCTGTTATCAGTTGGGCCGAGGCTGGTTCACCAGAGCGTAGTCAACTGACTCAACTACACTGCTACCCCGTAGGTCTGACATTGCATGAACCGTAAGCAGGGTTCTGACAGTGGCCAACCGTCTCCCCCCTGAGTTCTACCAAATTACAGACTTATTAATATATATAGTTTCATCGAACTATTTATATAGGAATAAGTTATCGCGCTCACACATGTGGTACGTGTCAAGTGTCACGCACCGCAAAGCGATTCATACGCATACGCCTTACACTCGTTTCGCCTCAATGAACACGTATGCAAATGAGCTGAATTCTCGGAAAAGATGAATAAATTAAGACCGATTTCTCGGAAACGTCGTGATAAACAAACGACTCGAAAGCGCTTGTTTATCAAAAAATGGTATTAAAAATATAAAGTACCTTATAAAACAAATGGAAAAGTCTGTGAAAGAGTTGAAAGCTGAAGCAAAAGAGCAGAAAATTAAAGGATGGTATCTAATGCGGAAAGCCGAACTCATCGATGCTTTACAAGCTGTAGAATTGAAAGAACCTGTGAAATCACCAGAACGTAAAGAAAAACTTTGCCCACACGGGAAAAATAAATACAATTGTAAGGAGTGTTCGGGATCAAGGATTTGTGAACACGGTAAACGACGGTATTTTTGTAAAGATTGTGGTGGAAGTGGAATCTGCATTCATGGAAATAACAAGTACTATTGCAAGGAGTGTAGTGGAAATCAGTTTTGTGAACACAATCGAGTGAAATATTATTGCAAAGAATGCGGTGGAAACGGTATCTGTATTCATAAGAAAGATAAACGCTGTTGCAAGGATTGCAGGTAGGAATGAAGCTTGAATATTTTTCATTTCTTTTACTAGAAATGAAAAATGGTCTTAAGGAAATAAATTTGTAATAATAACAACATGCAACTGTCAATTCTCTCAGATGTTCGCAATGAAGATATTATTTTCAGCAAACCGATAAAAAATGACCTTTACAATTATCAAAGGATTAAAATACAAATCGATTACGGTGATAATAAAAAAGGTCCTTTAGTCATTGAAACACCGTTTCTTTTCAGTTTTGGTGTAACCGAAAGAAGAAGTAAAGAAGACGGAACTCGTGAGCTACTTGGTTATTCTATTCCGGTTTGTTTATGGTCCAAAGACGATCAACCGACACCGGAAGAAGAAGAGTTTTATTTTCCTTTGGAAAATTTTCAAGAACTTTGTTACAAGCGCTTAGAAGAGGCTTGTGGTAAAGAGATTGCTGATAAATTAAATGACCTTCTATATTACAAGGACAGTGATATAGGAAATAATCCACCGATATTATATTCCAAACTCAATTATTCGGAAAAGTCGAATAAATTCTTAACGCTATTCAAAGCGAAAGGAAACAAAAATGTTGATCCGCTCGACTATCTTAATTCATATTGTCATGTCAAAATGGCTCTGTTAATTGATAGTATTTATATTGGTGAAAAAGCTGTTTCAATTCAAGTAAAGGTTCATGAGGTATATTTCAAACCGTTACCTCAACGAGAATCGTTATTAACGATACCTGAAGAAAGCGAAGATGAAGATTGATGATCTGTTTATTTTTTCATTTCTTGTTTCTAGAAATGAAAAATGGGTCAAATTTTTAAACTAAAGAAATAATAAGTACTAATATCAATGTATCCTGGAAACATATTTAATAGTGAAGAAGCTTTTTTATTAGAGAGTTATGGTCTTGGTCGTGTTTATGATTTGAAAGATGAAGATAAGATTACTAAGAGTTATGAAAAAGTAAAAGAGCTGGAAGAAAAAACGTTGAATTATTTCACCACAATTCTACATAGACAACCTGTTACCAGTTATCTATTAGAAATAAGTACAACATGTAAAAATCTTATTGCCATAAGAAAATATAAACAGGTATGTGAAGATCTGCTTCATTTTCGTTTTCCTCAAAAAAGTAATTCATTTCCGTTTTCCTCATAAAATGAATTAAATTTCCTTACTTCAACCCAACAATGTTGCTTGAGTTAACAATGAGTATCGATTAAAACACTATATCTGGAAAGTGCCTCATGAGGATGTGTGTTTTGGAAAGTGGCTCGTGAGGATGTTTTTTTGGAAAGTGAGCTCATGAGGGATGTGTGTTTTTTTGGAAAGTGCCTCATGAGGATGTGTGGTTTTTGGAAAGTGAGCCAGAATTTTTTCAAAAATGCTGATGTACGGGTAAGATGGTTACCCACTGGGTTTTTACCGAGGAAAATTTCCAAAATACACTAAATTAACGACAATTTTGGAAATTTAACGAGGATTTTTTGAAAAAATCTTGAAAAATTTAACGAGGAAATCTAACGGGGAAAATTCTATACTTTTATGGATGATGTAAAGTGCCGTATAGTGCCTTACATAACTACTTTCTTTTACGCGAATTCGACCAAAACATTCTCGGCTGTTGTTTGCGCTGGTGCGATTTCCGTTTTTATGGTTTCGATACAGATCTAAAACTCCCTGATGAAGTCTACGATAGTTAAACGAAGTGTGTAGGAGAAATAAAGAACTTTTGCAGCTTAAAGTTCGCAAGTGCTGCCCAGTAGTCTGTCTTTGAAACTGATCTTTAAAAATTCTCCACTTGCATGTACATAACTTGTGTACATGACTGAGTTTATCATTTAGTTTTGTCTATGCTTCTTGGTCAGTTCCAAACGAACACTAGTCAAGCTATATAATTTGAACATGATTCTGCTTGCCCAGCCTGACAGCCTAGGCAACGAGCAGACGAAACTGTTCCTTCTCTTTCTGTGTTGATTAAAATCGCGGTTTTGAGTCATTCATACGCTGGAAATGTCTCACCTTCGCCAAAAAAAAAGGCAAACTTGTTTGCAGCAATTATTTGGCTTTGTAGTACGATAACTATAAATACGGACAATATTTTATTATAAGCTCCTAGTTTAGGCTTCGGAAAGCTTTAAACTGCTGGTAGGTGTTAAGGCTGTTGATTCAACTGTTTGAATCGGCCGACAAGCAGTCCAGCTCAAAGAAATTTCTGATCAACATGGGATGGATTCTAATTGCCGAGATTTTCTCCAAATAACGCTGCTTAACTCGCGATTCCAACTTCTCAGCATATTCCAAAATGGGAAAAGAACAAGTCAAATAAAGATTTTCCCCAGACTTTGCTTCAACTGTAGATATGACTTGCATTTGTACGCTATTATTGCTATTACGCAATCGAAAGTGGTACACCAATATGGCGGCGGATCTGTCGTGACGTCACGTGAAAACGATCTATTTTCTTCATGATCTTAATTCAGACTTTGTACATGTACATGTATAATTTGGGTTGAAATATTCATGTACAGTGTGACCTGGTTCTTGAATGCTGCTACTGCCTGCAAAAATATCTTCGGTAGCTTGGCCCTCGGGTCAAACAGTGTACCACTGTCATGGCTAAAGGGTGGGCAAAATACCATAAAAACCCTAATGAATTGTGGGATGGATGAAATAGTTACATAACAAATTTGTACCGCAGTTCTGCTGCCAGCGATATTCCGATAACATAATTTGGTAGCAAACTACCCGGAAGGACCACCAGTTGAACCTAACTTAACTTTGGGATAGCTTTTGATGGTGGCAGCAGATATTCCCAAACAATTAATACTCTCAAAAATACACCTGGTACAATGTACATGTAATACCACCGACTTTTTCAGTGCCATGTTGGCAGAGAATCAGAACCAGGCCTATCAGAAAAATAAACATTATTATATTGTCTGCATTTCCAAGCCTTTTAGGATCTACGTACTGTATATATAGTGAATGAAACTAAACTACAAACAAAAGGATGCCAAAGATGGTGCATATAGTACAGAACATTTCTCTCAATTCTCATAACATTTTTTTGGTGGACGTTTCATCATTACAGTATACTTTTGCCCAATGTTTAATCTCATATACAGAGTAAATGTTGGAACAATTTCATTGTATGTAATTAAACAGTAGGGAATACATGTACAGTAGATAATCAAAAGAATGACGTCCTGCCATGACACTAGACCTAGTACATAATGTACACTGTAGTTACAACATTTTGTTATGTCAAATTACTGACATTAAAACACATGAAATGCTACATGTAGATAATGGTAGGCCATGTACATGTATTCTAATTCTATTCTTCATATTTTTCAGATATAAAACGTACAGTGTAAGGAAATGGATGGATAGGTGGACGAATCATGGAGTTAAACACCAAGTCAATGAAAGGCAATGTACTCAGATAAGACTTAAATGTAATTTGTAATTGAGACAGTCATTGGATACATGATTAAAAAATTAAGGTGTTTGCATTTAGTTTCAAATTAGATGCAAAATGTACACGTGTCCATTTGATCATAAATGATTCAGTATGTTCAGTGCTATACTTACCATATTTAAAGTTCACTATACTTACAAAAACAAAAGTGGGCAGAAAAATTTGCTTCGTTAAACTGAAATGAGAACATCGTGACACATGATGGAATTTGTAAGTGAAGACAATTACACTCAGTCAGGTAACGAAACATACTTAGACTGGACTTCTTTGGCCAGTATGTATTTGTATCCTGAAAGGCAGAATGAACCTCACAGGAGAAGGAAATTTGGGTATATTTAGCCTGGTAACCCTGGTTCTTCGTTCAATATGCTAAACCAGGGCTACCAGCGCTAGCGTTGGACCGGGCTTTTCAGAGATGATTTTCTATAAAACCGCGTGCTTATCAGGAATACCCGGGTTAATCAGGCTTTTTACACTTAAATTCAAGCCTAATTGGCCTAGTGGTTCAAATTGTTTTAAACTGATGCCAACCAGGGTAACCCAGGTTGAACCAAACTTTCAAAACCTGGTTTTCCAGGTTCCTTGGAAAACCAGGCTTACCAGGCTTACCAGGAAAGCCCGGGTTAACCAGGATTTTTGCACATCCTGTTAAACCTGGTTAAGCCTGGTTTGAGAACCAGGAAAGCTTGCTTGACTGAACCAGGCTTGGACCCGGGTTTACCCGGGTTTAATCAGGCTTTTTTGTGCAAGGGTGAGTGTGATCACACTTATCATCGACAAATTTCATAATGGTACACGATTTTATCATTTCAGTTCAAAGGACAAATTTCCATTAACCATTTTTATTTTTTTAAGTAACGTGAACGTCAAATATGGTAAGTATAGCAATGCACATCCTGATTTGAAACTAAATGCAAACATGTTCATGTTAAAAGTTATAAATACTGTATCCAATAACCGTCTCAATTAAAAATTAGATTTAAGTCTTATCTGAGTCTATTGTCTATTATTGACCAAGTGTAAACAATAAACTTCAGCCATTCATCCATTCATTTTCTTTTACACATACATGTATTACACTGTATTTTTGAAAAATATGACAACTAGAATTAGAATACTTAGCGTACCATTAGCTTACTGTGTTTTAACCCTCGGACGTAGATTAAGGGGGTGGGTGCCACCCCCACCCCCCTCCCATAAGGTTTGTCTCCGATTTTTTCGCGAGCATTTATATTAGCATATGCCGTCTTCAGCAGCTATTCGTTTATACTTGGAACATATTTTAGCAAAGTTTGGGAAGAATCGGTTGCTATGGTAACAAGATGTGATGTCATAAGTAGCATGAGGTCAAGCCAGTTTTGAAAACAAATGCGTGCGTTGTTTTTATTTATTCATTTTTTTATGGATATCAAACACTTTATTGCTTATAATACTACATCACTTACAATACTAACGTTGCTTACAATACTAACATTACTTACAATTTTTAACATTACTTATAAATTAATTAATTAATTAATTAATTACCAATATCACACAATAGTTACAATATCATAACATTACTTACAAAAACTAACTTCACTTACAATATTAACATAACTTACAAATTAACATTGACATTACTTACTAATTAACAACACCACACATTACGATCGTAATTATGGAAATAATATAACATAGACTCCTATTTCTAAAACATTTTGAAAGCCATCTCCTTAGGGGCCGACCATTTGACTTTTGATGGGGGGGGGGGGGGGGATTTCAGAAAAAAGTATCCTGCAGACTCATTTTGAGGGAAAAAATATCTTGCAAGGAAATACCTCGGGAAAAAAAATTCCTGCACTGATCTCGAGCAAGAAAAAAAAAAATCCAACCAAGGTCTTTTCATGCCAATGCATTGAAATTTGTTTGGCACCTTCTGTACACTTTGTAAATCAAAGTACAGTCAAATGACTAACATTTTACCAAATTTTGCAAATGGCACCGCTATGAAAACAAACATTTACAATGACCACAATAATGCCGACTATGACACACATTTGTCTTAAGTAAACAGTTATAATGCAACTATTGTTTCATAACACTGATAAAATGGGACAACAGGAACTTCGCATAATGATTTTAAAATGGGTACTGTACCCTCCCATGTTTCTTTAGTATCACGTGTTTTGAAATCGCATCCATTTCTAATTCTCTTTACTCAGAGTGTTTCGATCAAATTCAACATGTCTTTAAGCGTTCGCGTTATTTTTTATATCTGTTCTTTGACTGCTGCATTTTTACAATTAAGTTTAGACGATCAGAAGTGAGCGACCGAAGTTTCGTTTCAATCCGTGGATGGGCAATTGGCGTTGCAAACGGAATGCGAGCAAAGATGAACCAACAGAGATTAAACAATGTTGCAATCTTAAATACGCACAAGACAAGAACTGACATTGTGCGACTTCTTGATGTGGCTAGCTAATTTGTCAGTCGAAATAGCCGAAAACGTAACATTGGAACATTTACTGACGCTGACCTCCTTTATATAGCCAACTAACTGGACTAGAATATCATGAACCCAAAATAGGTCCAACGCGAAAACTTTAAGACATTTCTTTTTTCTTGATAATTTGTTCTGTTTGGTGAAATCCACTTTAAATGGTACAGTTGTAAAAGAACATAAATTAAGGACTGGCTTTAACATTAAGCTTTTGTCACTTTGAATGAACGTCATGCCATATTATAATTATGTTTTAAATGTACGTTTTTGTGCAAAAAAAACTAACAGAATGGTGAAAAAAATTTGACAAAACTTTCTTAGGATGTTGATAGAAATAAACGCGTTTCTGGTGATTTCAGAAGCTCTAAATTTCAAATTTTTTCGGGGGAACATACCCCCGGACGCCTCTAGATAAGCTCGCGCCTTCGGCGCTCGTTGAGCTCATTCTATGCGCGAGCTAGCCCCACCAATCCAAAATATGCTACGCGGTCCCTGAATTAAGACATATCGATGACGTGTTCCCTTTGTGGAACACCAGCATAGAGGAAATAAATGGGTTCATTGAACAGGCTAACAGATATCACCAAAACCATTAAATTTACAGCTGAAACCTCAGATAAAGAAACTATTTTCTTGGATACGTGCGTCTACAAAGGTGATAGATTTAAAGAAACGTCTATCCTCGACGTACGCAAAATAACATTTGAAGAGAATATAAGAAAATTGAAATCACGCCTACATTTGAGAGAGTATCCAGATACTCTGGTGCATAAAGTCCTCTCAGAAATGAAATTTAAAGAGAGAAACTCGGCCCTTCAACAGAAGGAAAAAGAAAACAAGAAAATTCTACCTTTTGTCACACAATATCACCAGCGGTGTCCAATTTAAAGAAAATCCTTATGGAAAAATGGCATTTAATACAGAACCAACCGTTGCTGAGGGAGATATATAAAGAGCCTCCCATTATCTCCTATAAAAGGGGGAAATCGCTTAAAGACATACTCGTTATAGCGAAACTCTAAAGGCGAGAACATCACATTGGCGAACAGCGGGAGTCGTGCAGGCCTGTCACTACTTTCAGGGGAGGCAGCGTGGTCGAGTGGTTAGGGCGTCGGACTTGTAATCCGGAGATCCCGGGTTCAAGTCCCGCTTTGACCACATGCTGGAGTTGTTTCACGGCAGACCCGAGTTCAACTCCTCTACCACGCTTGTAAAATAGCCAACTGGTTTGCCTCCTGCCAGTTGGGATTTTTAAAATGTTATGTTCTATTTGAATATTTGTTTCTTTATTTAGTGTCCCCAATTAGTGCTCGCGCGCTAAATACCTTGACACTTAAATAAAGTGATTATTATTATTATTATTATTATTATTATTATTATAACCTATTTCAAGAAAAATGCACCAACCTCTCAGGGAAATAACCATCTGAACATACAGCAAGGGGGGTGGGTTCTCCCTACTGTGTACATTTATGCCAAATGTCGAAAAGTTAACCTTAAGTGAGATATAGAAAATGGAGAAAGTTTAAGGGCATTTATTAAAGGTCAGTGTTGGTACATTTATAATCTTGGTATTAAAAGCCAAAGAACAAAAATTCTAATAATGTTAATTTCCATGGCACTTTACGCAGAGCAGTCCAACATTTAAGTGTCCACACATCCTTGATTTTGAAGAAAAAATTGTATTTCAAAAAAAAAAAATCTTGCATGGCGTATAACGCTGAAAAAAAATTCTGCACCCTTGCATGTCAGGAAAAAAAATTCTACCGCCAGAGGTTTGGAGAAAAAATTCTTACCAAAACCTAATCACCCAATCCCTCCCCCCCCCCCCTCAAAAGTCAAATGATCGGCCCCTTAAGGTGGCTCCTAATAGTTTAAACATTCCCATCATGATACATATATGATATTCAATCACAGCTACACCAGTAAAGTTAAGAGAAAACGTTTAGTACAGGTTTGTAAACACTTAACAAATGAAGAAATTTAGGTGGCTACGAATCAAAATTTGTTACCATAGCAACGTAAAAAAAGAGGCCAAAAAGACTCCATTTTCAACCTTTTGAGGCTAATAAGTTCAAAACTGCTTGGTGAAAGTTTTTGGTTTTTATATATTAGCGGAGCACTGGCCTGGCCGAAGGCCAGGCTGCGCAGCCCCATACTCATAGAACCGATGCCCGCATTTTTCATGGTCATGACTAGCGGAATGCTTCGCGGGCGCGTGTCTGCAACATGTGTGTCGCGCAAGGCTAGCTAGCTCGCGGGCGCGTATGACGTCGCAAAACATGCGCGTATAACGCCACACGCGCGGCTACACAGCCGTCAGCTCGGTAAACACTTTTTAAAGTTTTAAAAAAGTTGGATCTTTCGCAGTGTTAGGCGGAGCAGTAAAGTCGTTATTTCTCTGGATTTTTTTCGCGGTTCGCTACTCAAGACAGGGATACTAATTAAGGAATACTCAGAAGCCGCTTTAGTGAAAAAAGAAGAGCTTTCAGGGATAAAATCTTGCTTCGAGGAACTTCATACTGTATTATCAATGCAGGAGCAATGCGGGGAGATGCCAACCGAAGAAGCGGAGTTTTAACGAATTTCCAAGCAGTCTAGTGCTTTAAAGGTAAAATAAATCACACTTTTCGATGGGAATTTATGTTGATATCAATTTTTGATTGACTTTTCCTTTGTGTTCTCTTAAGGTTTGGGTACATGTTTATGAAACGTTCAAATTAAGTCGTGTTGTTATCTTGAATTTCAACGAGGACAGCTCTGCCTTCATAAATGGTACGTGTTCTGCTTTTAAACATAAATTAATGGAGATTTGAATAAAATTTTTCGAAAGAAGATTGTGTTGTCCGTTTTTATGTCTTTGTTCATTCATTACATAGATTAAAAAGCTATTTTATGTAAACAAAACAAGACTTAGATTTTCTGTCTTCACTGCCGTCGCCTTATGCAAATATGTTTGTGTATTTTTGCAATTTTGATTTCCAAATCAATTTCTCGGGCAATTTTTGACAAACAAAACTGTATTTTATTCGGAAAGTTATTACTAGTTATTACTAGTTACTAGTTATTCTAGACAGAGAAAAGTTGTTTTGTGAACTTTTGTACGGTCTAAATGTACTGTGCAGACGGTCGGGTAATACTGTTTTTGAGAATTGCTAAAATTGAAAATAGCCCGTACGCCAATCTTAATTCTTGTGCTTCCAACCTTTCACCTTAGTTAAGTTTCACCTTAGTTAAGCTTGTTCAAAGTGCTACGCTGTTAGGCTTGGCCTATCTATATATTTTCTTTTCATAGACATAACAAACATTTGTGCCAATTTTGAAAAAAATCTGTACATAGGATTCAGAGATATGTCATTTTTACTTAAATTTAAGGTAGCTCTGAACTCTATGTACAGATTTTTTTTAAAAAATTGTTTAAATGTTTGTCTTGCCAATTAAACAAAAATATATCGAAAACAAAAACTTTCACCGTGTAGTTTATAAGTTATTAGCCTCAAATGATCCAAAATAACGTATTTTTGACCTCTTTTCGCGTTGCCATGGCAACGAATAATGACGTCGTTTGGATACCACTTTGTTGACTGATAAAAGATTTACTGGTTTCAAGTAAAAGATTTTTAGCCACACCATCGGGCTAGCTGTAATGGAATACAAAAGACGAGAGGGCTGAACAATATGGAGCCACCTTAAGTTATTATGTTAGATTTTGTTGAGCAGCGCAAAAGATACCAAAATGTGCAAGATAATTCGGGAAATGGGAACGATAGCCTCAACGTCTTTTTTGGGGGGCTTTGGTAGTGTATATAAAAACAATAGTTCGACTTATGTCAGAATTAATAGCCTAAATAGAATTAAAGATGGGGATTAAAGGAATCCATTTCTTCAAATTGGATCCGGGTTTGTAGGTTTCGATATTAAATAAATTGTGATTTAAGAATTATCAGAAACATTTTTAGGTGTGGAATTTTTTGACTAGACTTACAGCACCAAATATAATGTCTCGCTAAAAGAAAACAGAAGTTTAATTGAAGAGAAAATTCCGTAGTATCTGACTTCAGACCCAGAAATACTACGCGTGATATGTGGTATTAATTGAATGTTTTGAAGCTTTTAAGTCACGTTCTGCCAAAAGAGTTTAATTTTTTCACATTGCCAAATCAGGTGAATCAGGTTTTCGATAGAGTTGTTGCAGAAAGAGCAATTTGCAATTGGGTCTTGTTTGATACCAATTTTTGTAAGAAGCATATTAGTAGGCAGTAATCTATGCAGAAGTCTATATTGAAAATTAATGAGCATTGTGCTTTTGGTGCACCTAGCTGCCAAAATATATTAAGCGATTCTCCATTGTTCCACTTTGTTTGACTTTTCGCTGGTACACTACTTTTTGCGTGATTTTACCCTTTTTGAAAAAAGTAAAAAAAGTGTAATTATCTCAAATCTTACAACCCTAGCAAAATATATTTTCAATTTCCGCACTTTTTCGATAAATCTGATTTGGAGTAAAATTGACGACCGGGCTATTTTTCAATTTTAGCAATTCTCAAAAACAGAATTACGCGGCCGTCTGCAAAGTACATTTAGACCGTACAAGAGTTCACAAAAACAACTTTTTCTCCGTCTAGAATAACTAGTACGACTAATTTCCAAATAAAATACACCTGTTGCTTATCAAAAATTGCCCGAGAAACTGATTTGGAAATCAAAATTGCAAAAAATACACAAACATATTTGCATAATGCCACGCGAGTGAAGTTAGAGCTATAAAATCCAAGTCTTGTTTTGTTTACATAAAATCGCTTTTCAACCTATGTAATGAATGAACAAACACACAAAAATGGACAACACAATCTTTTTTCGAAAAATTTTATTCAAATCTCCATGAGGTTATGTTTAAAAGCAAAACGCGAACCATTTATAGCGCATCGAGGCCGAGCTGTCTTCGATGAAAGAAATCATAAAACGACTGAATTTGAGCACGTTTTATAAGGGACGGACCATTAGAAAGGTGATGGGGGGTTTGGGGGATTTTCAGCTTGCACGAATTTTTTTTTCGCCAATTGCTTGTGCAGAATTTTTTTTTGCAGGTGAAACCCTCTGCACGAAGTTTTTTTTCAGACAAATATTGCTTTGTTTGTCATTTACTAACTAAAAAAAGGTGTATTACTTAAAAACCATTTTTGACCAGTGAATAGATGGTAAATGGCACGCCTACACTGATTCCCTTTGTGGGGTTACGTTTGCGTCGCTTTGGAGCCTTCAGAGTTTTCCTCGTACGAGCGTGTCTTTGAGGGATTTGCCCCTTTTGTATTATATTATCGGAGGTTTCTTGTAAATGGTTTTTAGCAGTGGCTGTTTTTGTATAGAACTCCAGTTGTCCATCACTATTTGTTTGAGATTTTGCACTGCTGGGTGGTACGTAGTGACAAAAGGCAAGGCCGACTGTCTAAAGGCGAAATTGACCACTGATAGTGACCTCTCTATGACTGTTTTTGGATACCCACGCGCAATAAGGCGTAGTTTGAAGTTAGAGAGGCACTCTTCAAATGTTGTCTCAGTAGTCTAATTGCTTCGCCTTTGATAAAACCTCTTTTTACGCCTGGAGGATGACAAGAGGTAAAGTGTGTATATTGAAAGGTTTCAGTCGTCGGTTTGTAGTGTGTCTTGATGTCCAGGATGGATTCGTTTTTAAACCTTTCCCCTTTGAATACAACTGTATCAAGGAAAGTTATTTTGTTCTCTGATACTTCAGCTGTAAATTTAATGGTAGGGTGGAGTCTATTAGTTTGATCAATAAAGAGTTTGACTTCTTGTGTATTGGTGTCCCAAAGGGAGAAAATGTCGTCAATGTAGCGTTTCCATACTATTGGTTTCGTATTGCTTTGTTTAATTATTCTTGTTTCAATTTCCGCCATGAAAATATTTGCAAATGACACTGCCGTTTTTGTTCCCATAGCGGTTCCATGAGTTTGGAGAGAATTTTCGCCATTGAACTGAAACGAATTTTCCTTTAGGATTAAAACAAGCATTTCATTTAGGAAACGTGTAGGTATCGGAGGGTTGTTATTGTGGAAAGTTTCGTATGCTTTGCACACCACTTCTATTCCTTCCTCCTGTGGAATGTTTGTATACAAGTAGTGACATCCATTGAAACTAAATTGTATCCTGGCCCATTTTAGTTTTCTCTATGAATTTGATGAAATCGGTTGTATCCTTAATATAGGACAGTTGTTGTGAGCGATAGGCTGAAGCAGACTATCCACAAAAGAAGATATTCTCTCCGTAGGGCCTTCACAGCCCGAGATGATGAGCCTGCCGACCGGTTTAGGTTTGTGGATTTTCGTTAGCGTGTAGAATATTGGTAATCTTGGCGGTTTGGGAGTTTTTAAAAGCCATTTTTTGTCATGTCGTCTATGTGCTTGCCCAGATGTAGCAGAGAGATAAGTTTGTTAACTATCTCTTGTGTGTCTATAACCATCGGTATTTTGAGAGGTTGGTAGTGCTCTCTCATGATTTTTTAGTTGCACTATGGCCTCGTTTATTTTGTCCGTTTTATTCATGAGGACTGTTGTTGTTCCTTTATCTGCCTTTTTAAGGTTTATGTCAGAGTTTGTTTTAAGTTCAGTGATGGCTTTGACCGCGCTAACATGACAAGTTATTTTTTGGCTTTGTAATTCTAATCTCAGAGAGTTGTATATACTCTCCAAATAGCTCTCAAGGGCAACGGATGGTTGAACCGGTGGAATCCAATTCGATTTGACGTGGAATGAATGCGGTTTTTTTTATTTTGGCCGTGAAAGATATATTGGAGGCGCATTCGCCTCGCAAATTGTTCAAAATTCCGCAAGAGTCCTTGCCTTCAGTTTTAGTTTCGTTTGTCACGAGTGTTGGGATGAATTTGAGTCCGCTTGATAACGCGTTGACCTGGCTGTCAGTTAGCCGATGGCTTGAGAAGTTTTAAAGATATTTTTCATTTATCTCCCTTTCTGTGGCTGCCCGCCTTTTTTTCATGTTTCTCCTACGCTTATTGCGTCTTTTGTTCTTAGATAAGAAATCGCTCTTGTGTATACGGCTAGTTCTGCCATTTCGAGGGTCAGAGAACACACTGTTATAAGCTTCAACTGGTCTATTTTAAATAATAGTATAGGAAGGCACCAAGAATGTTTTGAATTTTTGAAACGCCAAGAGCGCTATTTTTAATAGGCACTTTGGCAGATTTTATATATTAAATAACGACCACAATAGGACTTCTCCTTCTGCATGAATTTTTTTCTTTGACTTGAACTTTGCACGAATTTTTTTTCCTGGCATTTTCCCTTGCACGAATTTTTTTTGTTTTTTTACCCATCCCCCTCATCACTTTTCTAATGGTCCGTCCCTAAACAATTCTCCAAAACTAACACGACCACAAAGAAAAAGTCAATCACAGATTGATATCAACATAAATTCCCATCTAATAATGCAATTTGATTTACCTTTAAGTCCCTCGACTGCTGGAAATTATTTACATCTCCGGTTCTTCTCAGTTCTGAAATCCGAAGCTTAAGTGAGAAACATCTCCTCGCATTGCTCGGCATTGATAAAAACGTATGAAGTTCCTCGAAGCAAGATTTTATCCCTGAAAGCTCTTCTTTTTCAACTATAGCGGCTTCTGAGTATCCCTTAATTAGTATCCCTGTCCTGATCCTGAGTAGCAAACCGCGAAAAATGCAGGGAAATAACGACTGTAATTTGAAATGGTTTTCTCCGCTAAACACAGCAAAACATCAATTATGAAAGTGTTTACCGAGCTGACGTGACATTCGGCCGTGTAGCCGCGCGAAAAACAAAGCGTCGCTTTGGATTCAAAATTGTTAAGATCCCGGATGTTGTGTGGCGTCATACGCGCAAGTTTTAGGACGTCATACGCGCCCGCGAGCTAGCCCTGTGCGATGGAAGGACGCGCCCGCGTAGCTAACCCTGCGTCAGTTCGCGCCCGCGAAACATTCCGCTAGCCATGACCATGAAAAATGAAGGGCATAGGTTCTATGAGTATGGAGCTACGCGAGCGGGCCTTCGGCCCGCGAGAGCTCCGCTATTAGCATGTATCAAGAAATACTCCAAATGGGATTATTGGTAAACTGTTGCCAAGGTGGGCTAAGGAGTAGTACTGTAGCTCTTCCAGACCTCTATTTTTATCGGCCCCGTAGTACTGTAGCTTCTATTGTGTTTAGGTCTAGGGCTGAGACCTTTAAAATGCATATGTATTTTATGTATTGTTTTCCAGTTTGTACTGTACATGTCTGTTCGCTGCTGACGATGAACACTCTCTGGCTCATATTTACGGTAAGCACCTTACAATAACGACCCTATCTTACAGATAAATGAATTTGAAACACAAATAAAATAAAATACAATACTGTTTATTGTGTCATACGCTTAGCCATAAAAGATTATGTTATCATAGACGCCTTTGAAAAGCTACGACGATAACAAAACCAGCTAGTTTACAGGTATTTCACTTAAAAATGAATAAAATACAATAAAATAAGAAAATTTATAATTAATAATCTATAGTAGCAATACAAGCTTATACATTTACATTTATACATTTATATAATAAGCAAAAATAAATCGTGTCACTATGATCCTTAGATAAAGTTGACAAGGTCAATGTCTTTTAAGTTGTTTTTGAAAACTTTAAAGTTTGAGTTTGTTCTTAGAGAATCTAGAATTGCATTCCATAATTGTTAATTGTTACAGCCATGCTCCGCCACGCATGACCAGTATTTTTTAGATTACGCGTCGGTTTTGAAAATTCATTCCGAGATTCGGAATTCCCGTGAGAATTTTACCGCATTTTCGGAAACAAAGAACAACAAAATAATCATTTTGTTTGAAATGTTACATATCCGAACAATATTAGGATTTTTATGCGTGCAGCGACGTTATTTTCCGTTAATTCGTGACTTTCAAAGTGTTTTCCATAGAGATCTTCAAGGTTTCATTCAAATCTCGGACGTTGCAAAGAAATATTCAAATGTTCATTTCAATCTCTAGATTACTGGTCACGCGTGACGGAGCATGGCTGTTATTGTTCCATAACACTTGTTACAAACCATGACATTATAAATCACCGTAAGTGGTTTATAGGTAGCTTATAACCAGCAAAGCCTTTTTGTTTTTCTTTTTGCAATACGTCTATTAACATTTCAAAATTTTACATTACAATGACATTAACAGAAAAAAAGACAACAACTACACGATTTGGACTCGAAACCTCAAGGTTTATGGTTTTCATTGCCGTCGGCATCTCGACCAATGGCAAGCTGACTGCGAGTAATATTCCTTCAGGCACTTTCATATTTTGCGTATCTATCCTAAGAGTAATCAGATGTCCCGTGTGAGCAAACTCGCAATCTTAATGATGTTATAAGTAAATAGTTTGGTTATTTCAACCACTGTCTCTGAGTAATGTAGGCTCGCCTGTGGTGTAGTGGTTATCACGTCTGCCTTGCAAAAAGGAGACCGAGGTTCGATTACTCGGCGGTGAAACATATTTTCACTTAGTATGTTATATCGTATTTTTATACTTTTATTACGATCACCCTCTGGCTAAAATTTACGTATTATTTAAAAATCACTCCATTGAATTTATTTTCACACAGACATGTGCAAGCTTAGTAACCAATGTCTCTGCATCTGCATCTGGTAAGTCAATGCTATTCGGAACTATATCAGCAGCTATCAGCGGCTAAATGGAACATGGAGTAAGCCAAGGCCAAATTCAACTCTTTCAAGAGACTGAAACAGGCCTAGCAGAACAAAATTATGACACGAAGGGTCGGTAGGGTTCTTATTTTAATTTATAAATTTATATATTATGGTCGATTAAACATCAATCAGTCGCTAAAATATGAAAGAGACGTCATGAAAGAACAATGGAATTGACATCAGGAATGTCTTTTGTATGGCAAATCACCCTAATGGCAATGTTTTAACCTCTTATAACCTTTAAAGGAGCAAAATTGTTTTAAAATATGATAATTAAAAGCTTTCTAGCATCTTTTAAAGTAGCCTTTTTCAAAAAAAAAAATATTCTGCGATTATCGTAGCAAACTACACCTTGTTTACATTAAGGTCGGGCTGGATCTGCTGGCAGTCGTCGCAATTGTTGATGGTAAGGTGGATGGTGGTGCCATCTGCAAATAACCTGACATGTGACTTGATGTCAGTAGGAAGGTAGTTAATATAGGTAAGAAAAAGTGGTGGGCCAATGACAGATCCTTGCGGGATTCCTGAAAGAACGGTGGCATAGGTCGATCTTTCGCCTTCAACTATTCAGAAGACCTGTATTTGCGGAAGCCATGTAGTAGGGGGTAAAGTATATGGTTATCCTCCAGATGCGACATTATGTTGCTTGTTATAATGTGTTCTAAACTTTTACTACATATACAAGTTAGTGAAATCGGCCTGTAACCTTCAAGCGGGTCTGGATGGGGGGTTCAAATGTCAGTTGTTAGTTAAAATGTAGGCCATTTCTCAGTTGTCAGTTAAATTTTGGGCCATTTGCCAGTTGTCAGTTAAATGACTGTTAATAATTAACTAAGACCTTAAATAAATATTTTTTGACCCATTTTAGAATCCCTATAATTATTAAAAATACATATAATTACACATCAAATATTGTTATTACAAAATTGTCATCACGATGTAAAATGGCTTAATTTCATAACGAACAAAACAAGCAAACCGCTTATTTTCCGGTATTTTCAATCCGTCCATCAAAGGTTCTGAAGGTTGCTAATGTCTAACACGATTTGGTGTCATACTCATCTAATTGTGGTGGTCGTCCCTCACCAAAAGCTACAGAAACTGAGCAATTGGCATCCGCAATGATGAACGATCTCTGTCACATGTTGAGCTTCGACAGGCGCCGGCGACACTGGCATTCTCTATCATTAGGAGAAGAATGGTATTGGCCATTCCCTGTTTCTCTCCCTATGGCGCTGTCATGTATCAGTTGTTAGGTTGGATTGCTCTTTGGCCATGTGCCACAATTGTTTGTGGCGTAACCGTTGAGCAATCTTTCCTATCACAGCCTTTCTAGAATGATTAGCGACATGCATGAGACAGGTGATGTTACCGAGTCTCATTATGTTTTAGCTACGGCACTCTGACGAGGGCTAAAAAGCCCGAAACAGCTGTCTGTGTTTGCTTTCTAGTTTTGAGCGCTGATCATGCCAGGTTTGGCCAACCGTAGTGCCATTTCGAGAGAATGCCTTTTTACATTGTTTGATCGGTCCTTGCAGGAGGGTCGTGAAGGGGTAAAATGGGAGCTGGGATTTGCCTTTTTTAGAGGCTGGGAAATGGGATTTTGTGCACTGGGACTGGGATTCATGAAACAAAAACAATAGAAAAATGGGAATGGGATTTCAATTTGAGCAACACAGGCTGGGATTGTGGGATTTGAGCTGGGATTTGAAAAAAACAATTTGCTGGGAAATGGGATTAGGACCCCCCCCCCCCCCCCCCCCATCACGACCCTCTTGCAGTGGTCTGTTTGCTTATCACTGCTTGTAATGATCCAATGTTTATACGCAATAGATCGTTCACAGTATTTGCGGTTTCGTTAATTTACTGGCAAACAGTATGCTGTTCTGTAGGACGACTTAGCATTAAATATAAATATAGAGTGGGTTGTTGTCCGGCTTTAATTCCATATGGGTAAAACTTTCCGGTAGAGATATTTAATGTCACATCCAGGTAGTTCACAATTTTCAGATTTGATTGGCCTGTGATTTGTAAAACCGAGCTCGCTGATGATTTTTGAAAAATCCTTTCTCGTTTTGTCAAGAGATCTTACACCCATATTATTGAACACTGCTAAGGCGTCATCCCTGTAGAGGCCGATGTTTCCTCTAGGGTAGGCAGATGTTAGTTTGTGTAGGATATATAGACCTACTAGCTCACACACCATCATAACAGCCCATCGCAACGTCGAACATAGGGGAATCGCCGTTCTCGACCCACGGTTCATTCTTGTTGAACAGCAAGGTTTTCCTAGAGTGCATGATGATCTCCACATCCTCATTCGAAACGGTGGTGTGTTGTCACGCATAATTCAGCGATTCTAATAGGAGGGCTTCAGATATAGACGGATAAAAATCAACTATATCAAACACCAGGAAGGAATGCTTGTTCTTGTGCTTTATTTTGGAGAACCAATCGATTACTGAATGTGTATTCTTCCACTGATTGACGTTAGATTTGGATTTGATGTTTTTGTTAATTCTGTCCAGTATTTGTTTGCTGATAAGTCCTAGGTTGTTTTTAGCTGGGTTAATAGTCTGCACTTCGGGTTATTTAGGAAGTTGTCTTTGTGATCTTTAAGGGAGATAAAAGCCTGCCTTCTTGCCATTGTCTCGACTCTATCGCTAGACCACTGAGCCAACCCCGTCATTCAGCATGAAATTGGAAGTATCTAGAATATGTCTATATATGTCTATGATATCAATTATAAAAATCCCTTGTGGCTTAAAGCGGTTGTGTGTAAGCGTACTCTTTAGAGCGAGTTGAGTACGAATAACCAGCTGGCTGTAGTTTGGTAACCTCGTGATAGACTACATACAACTAGCCTATTTCGCATTTTATATAGCATAGATAGCCGTGCTATAGTTCGCCTACTTTCTAGTGTCTTCCATTTTGGTCGAAGCAATTTACGACCCAGCGTGCAGCTCTCCCTTGAACAATCTCAATCGTGTAAGTGATATGGGTCCTACACAGATGAACTAAGTACAATATTCCAAAGTTGGGCGTACTAAGGCCTTGTGTGCCGCTTCCTTGGTCCTAGGTGGACAATGTATTAAATTCCGCTTAAGAAAGCCAAGAGTTTTATTGGCTTTATTCGAGATGTTTTTAACATGTTCGTTCCAGCGGAGGTCGTCGGATAGATAGACTCCAAGGTATTTTACAAAGTGCAGAGAGTCCAGGGTTGTCCTTTAAGTGTACAGTCATGAACATACGGGTTTTGCTTTCTCGTGATGTGTGAAACATTGCATTTTGCGGTATTGAACTCCATCTTCCAATTTGATTCCCAGTTTTTCAGATTAAGGAGATCTTGTTGCAACTGAATACAATCGTCCGTGGACTTACATTTAGACTGTATAAAAGCTCACAACAACAACTTTTTCTCGGTCTAGAAAAACTAGTATGACTAATTTCCGAGTAACATACAGATATTGTTGTCTTTTTTATGTATTTGTTTATTCATTACATAGGTTGAAAAGCGATTTTATCAGTGTAATCAAAACAAAACTTGCATTTTATAGTTCTATAACTTCACTTGCGTCGCCTTATAATAATAATAATAATAATAATAATAATAATAATAATAACTGTTTATTCACAAATGAAACGTAAAATGGAGATAAAAAAGGTTATCCCTTTCTAGTTTATTTCTCTCCCTAGACTAGTAAAAACATGAGTAAACAAACAATTATATACATCACATTTCAAACAACATTATTTATTAATGCACCTTTTCACTGTTTTGAACAGGTTATCATTTGTAATAATCCGCATACATGCTCACTGAAATGGAACAACAGGTCATTATTGTGGTCGGTGAGGTGGAACAGGAGGTTAACCTCCTGTTCCACCTCACTGACCACAATAATAACCTACTGTTCCACTTCACTGATCACAATAATAACCTACCGTTCCACTTCACTGATCACAATAATAACCTACTGTTCCACTTCACTGACCACAATAATAACCTCCTGTTCCACCTCACTGATCACAATAATAACCTACTGTTCCACCTCAGTGATTTTCTAGAATCTTCCCAATTTAGCACATCAGCATAATTTATTAAAAATTCCAACATGGATAGCACTCACAACACCCCTGACAAATACTTTTGATGTACGTCTCAACAAAATAAACAATACTGATCCCTCTGGACCAACAACATACACCCTGTATCTCCGAGGGACTCATATTTTTAGGTTTTCAGCTACCTTGCTTAATAGTTTTAAATAAACCTTAATTACTATAGACACTAAAGGCAAAATCTCAATATTTTCCATTACATTGAACGTGGAATGAAAAATATCGACAGTGAATTTCCTATTTTCATCTAATTAGGCCCGGTTCAAACGTCGAACTTCACATGTGCCGAATCTAATGCAAATGAGCAAAATCTATTGTTCTTGCTCATTTGCATTAGATTCGGCACATGTGAAGTTCGACGTTTGAACCGGGCCTAAAGCCCATATCCCCAAATTCCTGATTATTACTACTGCTGACTGTCAAGGAACTTTTTGCCCTTGTCACGTAAGAATTGAAACGCTTCAAAAGTGTACTATTAAAATTTCACTTAGCTAGCTCACATTTTTTCCAAGATTGCATCCTCGTGATTCCTTTTTCCTATTTTGCGGTAACTTGAGAACTTTAAACGCATCTTGTTGTAAAAAGTATCCTACTTGGCCAGTAAAGAATATCACAAACGGCGCTTCACAGCGCATCACAGCGTTTCATCGAGTCCATAGTTGGTCATTTCTTAGTAACGCTAAACTGATTGTAACGGCAAGAAAAAATTCGCCCACAGTTTGATTTTTCCCATTACAATGATTGAAATGCTTGCACAATCCTTAAGTAGTTATATAGTTGGCGGCACCAGATCAGTTTTGCAAAACTGATCTGATACCAAGCCAACTCATACTACTTACCATATAATGGCAAATATTAAATGACGAAATCAAATGGTAAAATCAAATGAAACTATATGTTTTATAAAAAACAAATGGTATGATTTCCCTCAACCAATCAAATGGTGGATGATGCAAAATCCACTTGCCATTGTTCTCTTTTGTTTCCATTGGGAAGGGAAAAAACCTTTTTCAACTGATAATATTAGACTGTAAACAGGATGGAACTATTCGTGTGTGACATTCTCGAAAAAACAGGGGGTTTCCCTATGAAATGAAGTCATCCAATGCTATTGTTTTCTTATCTTAAAATTCGTTTCCCACGCGTGGGAAATAGGAAGTTGATGATGTCATAGGGGTTCCAATGAAATGCTTTATATTTTTCGGCTTACGCGTAAGTCAGTTTTTTTATCAACTGGTAAACAGGAAGTTGATGATGTTATGGGACTTTCCCTGCTGACTATTTTTGTTCTATTAAAAAATCGCTAACGCGTTAGCCGATTTTTATATGTTCGCTATTTTTGTTTTCTGATAATATGGCCACAACTGCGGTTTTGTTTAAAACATATAATCTCATATAATAGTATAGAATGAATTGTGATAAAATTCACGATGAATTTGAGAATATGGGAGAGTTGACCTGTCCCTTTTGTGACCAACGATTAGTAGATGTTGGTAGAAATACGGAAGTTGTTGAATCATGTTGTGATAAAAAAGATATGTTTAATGACAATGGAATGAATGTTTGTCTAAGTTGTGGTATCGTTCATAGTTATGATTTAGTTAGTCCATATGTTGACTTTCATGAGAATATATGTAAAATACGGCGAAAATCGGTATATCATCGGAAATATCATATTTTAAACGTAATCAATGATATAGAACAAAATAATAATATACAAATCAGTAATAATAATAGAGAGAAAATCCTGAGAATATTCGCTTTAATTGATGAAGTATTATTACAGGTTAGCAATTGCCGTAAACGTGTGATTAGTATTAAATTCATTTTGAGGCAGATATTTAGAATTTTGGCAATAGAATATAAATTTATTCCACTTTCAAAATCAAAGAAAACATTAAGATTCTATGATCAATATTGGAAACAGGTTTATGAATTGATAAAGAATGATATCAACAAAATTATTAAAAGGTGACCTGTTGCGTGATTCTCAGAAAAACAGGAAGTCATACGTCATGTAAAGGGAAAAACCCCTTTGAATGAGTAACAAAATAAAAATTTATGGTAAAGTTTATCGTAGAATTTACTCTAAAAGTTTACTTGGAAGTGAATTTTTTATCATACTGTTTCTCGAATTTATCAGCAAGAGGACAAAGATCGATGATAATTTCAGTAGTTGAAGGCGATCAACCTTTGGGCGGACCAATCAGGAGCGAGTACATCTCATTAGCATCTCATTAGCATCAAATTTGCATCAAATTAAAATCTGTACACGTGCTATGACATCATGGGTTCGGGAGACCGGAAGTGACCTTAAAGGTGACGTAAAGGTTCTTAAAGGTCGTAATGATGGTGCAATGGGTTGTCTCAAACAACCCGGATGTGTCGAGGGTCCCAGATCCCGCTCGGGAATGGTTCAGGGATGGTTTGAGTGACTGGTCGCTCTGGTTCCGCACGCGGGGTGGGTCCCAGATCCCGCTCGGCCATAGAGACAGAAAAACAAACAGAAATTAACACAAAAAAATGCCTTTTTATTAGTCACACAACGAAAACAACAACAAAACCTAGTTTTACAAGCGGGGAAATGGGTTCATCCCCGACTGGGAGAACACCCCTTTGTTAGTAGTCACATAACGAAAACAACAACAACAACTAGTTAACAAGCGGGGACATGGGTTCCATCCCCGACTGGGAGAACGCCCCTTTGATAGTTCGTCGGCTCAAAAGTTACGTTACCCCTGGGTTCGTGTCCGGGTTTTTTAATCGACGAGATAGTCGTCGGGTCGAAGCCAAGTGTAACCGTAAGGGAGAGTCTTGAACGTGAATTCGTCGCCGATGACGCGTTTGTCGTAGACCACCCCCCATCGTTTGTCCCTGCGGACGGTGGTCAACGTCTTGGTGCGCTTGTCTCTCTAAATGAAATGCGAGTTGGGTACGTTGACGGTACGGGGTTTGGGAAGAGGCGATCGCAGTTCTAGGAGCAGGGTGTCTTTCATGGCTTGAAAATGAAGGCGTTGTTGCCCGCGCACGTTCAAGGTGAACCCGCGAATTTTCTCTTCCGTCTTTCCCAAACGCGTCTTGTAGGCATAGTTTTTCGGACCGCATGATACGAATTCGACGATGACGTCGCGATTGCCTTTCTTATCATCCAATTCGTCTGTCATCTCGCCGAGAAAATTACCCAGGGGGATCTCGGGTTCGCCGGGTTTCCATTTGTAGACCACCGAATCTGTGTCGAAATACAGGGCATTGTCTCCTACGCGATCCAGATGATGGTAGAGGCGTAGCCGGGCTCAACAGGTGGTGAATGCGGCCACGAAGACGTTGGTGGTTTGACCGCCGGGGACGTCGTCGTCGATTTTATCGTAGGCGATTTCGAGGCAATCGTCGTTCATGATGCGGAGATCGTGGATGACGATCGTCCTGTATGTCATGAATTCTTGCAGCTTGGCAGGCACGGTGATTTGCTCGATCCTCCGTTTGTTTTCCCGCTCGCCGAATTTTCCCCAGAAGGAATTGAGGGCCAGCTTGCTGGTGGCTTTTTTCCCCTTGTTCGATTTCATGTTGTTCGCGTCGAGGTAGATGCCTTCTCGCGCAGCATATACGGCCCGAAAGAGCGTTTGCTGCTCGGGTGTTTTGAGACTCCCGTCGGCGTTCGGCGGCCACCCGGAGGCTTCCGTTTTTCCTTTCGGCCACGTGTTGACGTATTCCTCGAACAGCCCGGTACGACGTTGCGCGGGGGGAAAGTGGTATACTTCGTGAATTTGGAGAATGCGGTACCCTTTTTCCACGACTTTGACGAGTTCGGGGGTGCACCACGTCCCTCGGATACTGCGTTGACTCGCCGTGTGTTCGCACACCCAGGTTCGCTCGGTCATGCGTTTGGGGATCTCTTCTTCCACGCGGGCTCGACACAGGGGAAAGGTGATTTTCTTTTTGCAACGGTACGGCAACACGGGGTGAAACAACCCCTCGGGCGGTAACACGGTGCAGTCGGCGATGCCAAAGTATTGGGAGATGTCTTGCACCGGCTGGGTGACGATGACGGGGTGCCCGATGGGGTATTGGTCGTACTTGTTGACGGTGGGATACAGTGACGTCACATCCACGTACCGAATTTCTTCCCCCTGCGTTTCGTCGATCTCGTCCCATAGTCGCACGGCATTGGTGCGGCCCCCGAAGAACGCATCGCGCGGGTTCAGCGAAGGGACGGATAACGGGCGCGACTTGAGAAAGGCGGCGACGTCGGCTTGTTGACGCAACTGCTCCCACTGACATTCCCAGACGACGACCACGCGGTAGTCGCCGGCTTCCAATTGCCGCTGTTTTTGCATCGCGGCTTCGTACATTTCCCGTTTGGTGCGATCGGGGTGAAGACGGGTGGTCTTGTCCATGCTCCCCTTGAAACAGACGGGACATCCGTGCCACAAACACCCGTGAAATTCGTATACGGTGCGGGTCGTCTCATTGAACCCGTCCACTTGATACCGACGCCCCCCGACTTGGAGAGTGCATTCGCCCCCATTGAACGCGTGCGCAATGACCCCTTGAGTTTGTTGGGAATTCTGCCACTCCATCCATTGGTAGGCTTTCAGGGATTAGTGCCCCCTTTTTCCATTCCATCCGCAGGGGGGTTCCAAGGCCAGGGTCTGGGGAGGTAAATGTTTTTTGCGGTAATACCGCATGCAGGCCGAGGTGATGGTGACGCATTTCTCCATGGGGTTGAAATCGGCTTTGGTGGCAAATTCCCGTTGAAAGATCCCGCAGCCGGCTTTGAGCACTTGCACATCCGATCGACAGTAGGCTAGCATTTCCTCGTGCAAATTGAACTCGAGATGTTGCACGGTCGGGTACCATTTGTCAAACTCTTTTCGTACGTCCGGTTTCATGCCCTCGGGGTCGTAATGGCGCGCCTCGGGCCAAGGCCCCACGTACTCTTGATGGGCCTCGGTGTTGAAGAAATGCGGAAAGAAGCCTTTCTTGCTTTCCGTCAGATTGAACGTGGCGGCAAAGGCGGAGAGGGGAAAGGGGGGGAAACACAGACTGTCCTTGAACGTCAAGCGTCCGGCTCTCAGGCTCAAGATTTTCGATCCCACGCAAATTTGATCTTTGACGTCGATGCGATGGTCGTAGAGGTACTGGAGGACGAACATCCCGTCGTAACCTTTGAAATTGTGAAAGATCACGATGACTTCCCGCGGTTCGCCCAGCACCTCCGTTTTGGTCAGCAGCCAATCGTAAAATTGCCCGGTGCAATCGCGACCGTAGAACGCCAGGGCGGGCACGGTGTCGAGATGGTCCTCCCCTTTGGCGCAGATGAGGATGGGCACGTGCAATTGGTCGTCCTGCGTGCATTCGTAATCCGCATACACGAAATAGGGCGGTAATCGGGGCCGAGTCTCCTCCTCCTCGTCTTCGCCTTCCTCAGACTCGGGCTTGTTGGCGGCCAAGAATCGGACGGCGTGAGCAGCATGACGCGGGGCAGGTCTGGCGCGTTTGGCAGGAGGCGGTCCTACTTCCTCCTCCGGATCTGGATCGTGAACCGGCTGGATGTAACAACGGTGGGTGGTGACGTCCGCATAATCCTTGCAGGTCTTGCAATAATATTCCTCGCACTTGTGGGGACGTTGACGTTTGCGTCGATTTTTCCACCAATCGAGGAATTTGTGGCAATTCTCGCACGTTTGGAGATTGGCGCAGACGGAGTGATCCGAGGTGTCGGCCCCTTGTCCGTTGGGGGAAAACACCCGGTGATTCTCGTAGCAACGGTCTCCGTAGAAACAGCGTAAGCAGTCTGGGCAGGGACGTTGCGTCGGTCGCGGGGGTTTGCTGTCGCCCGGGAGGAGTGCCAGGTAATCGCGGCAGTTTTTCTGTTTGCAGGCTACGCAACGTCGTTTCACGACGGGATGATGCGCAAAATCCTCGTTATCGTACCCCTTCTCGCACAAGTGGCAATAGTAACCGCGTCCGAGAACGGCGGAAATGGATTTCAACCCGTAATAATGATCCTCGTGTTTCAAGAGAAACAGGTAACGTTGGTCGGCGCGTTTCTCGCTCTGTCCAAAGATCACTTGGTAACTCTCATCGGCGCTGAGGACTTTGATGTGATAGTCCGGCAACACGATTTGGAATTGACGCAGGGCCCCCAACCCGCAAGGCCCTTCGGGAACGCGAGCCAACGCGTGCAAGGCCTTGGCCAATCGGGTTTGACCTTTTCCTCCTCTTTTCAAGTGATTAAAACCAATCTCCGGCGTCCGTCGACGCGGGGGATCTTCGTCGACCCACGCTTGCATGGTGACGATAGCCCGAGCGCAGCACAACTCGTCCCTATTGTGGATTTTGACGACTGATTGTTTCTTTTGGAGAAAGGTCAGGATGGGCACGTTGCCCGGGACGGCTTCCTTCCGACGACCGCTACCCCGTCCGAGATCCTTGATGGTGGTGATTTGCACTTTCAAACGATCGTCCGCTTTGAAGTGTTCGCTGGAGTTTAATTTCTCCGCCATTTTTTGCAAGAGGAGAGTGACCCGTTCACTCTGCTCGCGCCATTCCTTCACCGGCACGTGAAACGATTGAAAGGCCTGCAGAAAGCTGGGATGTTGCATGGTAAACAACACGTGATCGTCGTCGTCTAGGGGGTCGTCCTCCAATTCTTGATCGATGGCTCGACGCAACGCCTGTTCGAGTTCGTAGCCCACATCGTATTGTGGGGGGTGTAAGAGTTCCGTGCGTGCGTGGAGGGTGGCATCGAACACGCGACGACGTAACCGAAACTTTTGCACACGTCGATCCGTGCCCGGGGTGAGTCGAAACTCGAAGAGGTGACCCCGGTTGTTCTCTTCGGCGTCTTCCATGGCCTCCAACAAGTCGTCATCGTCCAATTCCTCGGGATCGCCTTCGCGGTCGGCCATATTGAAGGAGAAAAAATTCTAGACAAAGTGTTCATTGACAAAGAAAGTGCCTTTTTGAGTTTTTTCGAGGTTGAACAGCGTTTTTGCAGCTACGGCACAAAAAACGAGTTGGTTAGGTTTCACTCTGCACTCTTTTATACCCTCGAGGAGAAGGACGTTGCATGCTGGGGAGGAACGGGGTACCCATGGGGGGTATGGGTATTTTGTTTCTGTCACCCTAGGAGTTGCGTGACATTTCTCTGAGGTTTATGATTTGCCGATACGACCAAACGGTTCATTCTGTGCTTGACGACCTTCGTTCACCATGCCGTTGACCAAAGCCGAGAAGGTGAAACTGTGGAAACAGAGAAATCGCGAGAAAGTGCGAGAACAACATCGAAGGTATCGCGCGAGACATCCGGAATACCACGATTGGCGGAGACAGGAACGATCCAAGACAAACGAAACCGCCCTGCGCACCTATCGGGCTTACTTGGCGAGAAAACAACTTCAAATGAGACGTCGCTCGGCCCTGAGACGCGCGGATTATCTCAAACCGCACTCGCTGCGCGTGGTGTTGGTGCCCCTTCAACGCATGGTACAGTTTCGATCCCGCCCCTTTGAACGATGTCGTGCACAATTAACAACGCCTGCATCGTCAACCCGATCGGAGGGTGTCGCCGACGGTGAGGAAGGAAATCGAACGTTGGGAGGAAGAAGCACGACGGCGAAAACTACAACAACGCGAACAACGGCAACAACAACAACGCGAACAAAGGCAACAACAACGTGAACCACGACGTAATCAACAACGTGAACAGTGGCAACAACGTGAACAGCAACAACAACCACAGCAACAACGTGAACCACAACGACAGCGACAACGTGAACCACAACATCTCACCCCTCTCACCCCGGAGGCATGGTTGGGCGTGTTGGGGTGCCGCTACCCGTGGATTCCTCGCCTTCCATGCCTCTGCGACGAAGAAGAAGAAGAAGAGGCATTCCAACGGTTGATTGCTCCTCCTCCTCCTCCTCCTCTTCCTCCTCGTCGCATTCTTCCCCCTCGACGCTGCCGCCCCCTCTGTTTGCGGGAAGAGGACTATGATGAGGATGAGGACGAGGATGAGGATCACTGGGTCGAGGCATGGATGGAACGACGAAAAAGAGTGCGGCAAGAAGGTCAGGCCAGGGTCACGGCTCGATTACGGGAAGAACAGAGAATCGATGCTATCGTGTCAGAAATGACGACGACAAATGCCATCGATCCTCACAATCACCTTCCGCGTTTTGCGGCGCAGTTGGAACGCGAGTTTTCGTCCCCCGTCGAGGAAATTCTTATCGACGACGAACTCTTTGACTCGATCTATCGATGGAGTCAAGACTTTGATTTTACGTACGACGAAGGAGATGCAAATTGACTCAAAAAAAAACTTTGATATTTCTTTACAAGTGGTTGATTTTATTTATTTTTATCTGTCAACTTGAACCCAACGTTGGTTTTACAATAAAGTGTCTTTTGTTTACAATTTTAAACGTTTCTTGACTTGCATGATTTTTTTCACAATCTTCTCCGTCAGGGTGTGTTTTCCCGGCAGGTTGGCAATCCCTCGGATCATTTTTTCGTCCGCTTTCCACTTGTCCTGCAACGTCTTGGTACGACCGTAATCGATGTCGTGTTGCTTGGCCAATCGATCCAATCGATTTTTTCCGGGATCCCCTCGTTTCAGGCGTTTGGCGAGATGCGTTCCGGGGCCCATGTATTGATACCCCGGCCAATGAAATTCGATCCCCGTTTTGGCCAGTAACTTTTGAACGTCGAAACTTCCTCCGCGAATGGCTCTTTGCCGGCGGGGAGCCCGTTGCCTTTTTCGTTTGGGTGTTTGAACGCGTCCCATCACTTCCAATCCAACCAACTCGTCTTGAGTTTCTCCAACTTCCTTTTCGCCCTTTTTTCGAGAGCCGCCTTGGCTTTGTCTCGGATCACTTGTTGGGTTTTTTTCGCGACACTCCCTATCGTCTGTTTGGCTCGTTTCTTCAACGTTCCGCTGAGGGACGAGGACGTCGACGGACCGGGTGCCGACGCCGGCGTGTCAAAGGGAAGTTGCCTTGGACGGATGGGTCTCGGAATGCCCGACGGGGTCGTGAGTTTCTTGACGCTGACCTTTTTCGGGGTTCCCGTCGGTTTGGCCGGTTTTGGACCTGGCGCGGGTGTCGACGGAGTGCGTCCTTTTATCATGTGTTTGAGGAAGGTGGAGATGGGCGCCTCGGCCAGATCCTCCTCCTCTGCCGCCGGTGTCCCCACTCCCGTGCCCGGGGCCGTCATGCCCGGTTGTCGGACGCGTTTGGTCCACACGCGCACTTGACGCGCCAAGGGTTTGGCCAACGCGACTTTGAGCCCCGGGTCCAGGTCGGAGTTGAGCAACGCGTCTTCTTCGGCCACCAAGGTCGCCGCCTTATTCAATCGACTGTCTTCCATCAACCGTTGCTTGTACTGTTCTTGCAATTGGAGAAACCGTCGAGGGTCGGTGACGGCTTGGGCCTGGAACGCGCTCATGGTCGTTCTTTGCCGCTTCCATCTCCCAACACGTCGGCGTAGACTCGACAGTAGTGGCAGAGTTGATGATCGCGTAGATTCAGCAAATGTTGACACAATACCTCCACGTGGTCTTCTTTTTGCCTCAATCGCACGCGAAGCGTGTCGAGTTCTTTTTCGAGCCTCTCCACGTCGCGATTTCGACTTTGCAAGGTCTCCACCACGCGCTGTAAGGTGGCCTGACGTTCTTGTTCCCGTCGTTCCGTTCTTCTTATAAGGTACGACACGCGATTCATCGCGACTTGAGGGCTCTTTCGCAGACGCAATTCAACCCGCGCCAGAGACCCGCCCCCGTTTGCGATTGCATGGTCTCTCGTCGTCTTTTTATCGAATTCTTTTTTTTCGCCATCTCGCGCAAGGCCTGGCGGTGGGGAAGTAGCACGCGATAATTGGCGCGAGAGAGGGGTACCGTGCCCCGTAACGTGTTCATCGCCAATTCGCTGATGGCAATGATTTGGTCCGCATTGGCTAATTGCAATCGTTCTTGTCGTCGATGCTGATCGGCTTCCTTCAAGACACTTTTCAAGAAGGGCAATTGACGATGGCTGCGACGCATGACGCACACTCGGTTCGACCGCCGTCCGTAGGCATCGTGCTCGCTTTATACTCTACGGGTTTCCTCTTTTCTCACTCCCTTTCTCTTGTTTTCTGTTTTTTTTTTCACCTCCGTTTACGCGTCGTGGCTTCCAAGGTTTTCTTGGCACCGAACCCCGCCGCGCCTCCCGCCGCACCCATGGCGGCCGCTTTGCCCGCGGCGATCAAGGCGGGCACGGCGAAGGCCAGTAAAGGAAACACGCCTCCATGTTGACGATTGCGGGGTTGTCGTCGCGTTTTCACCCCGTATCGACGCAGGGCACGTCGTCTTGGTTGTCGTTTTCCTTTCGGCATGATCCAGGTCGTTAGGGTCGACGGCAAAGGATGATTTTCCTCGGAAGCCCTCTCGGCCGTTTTTTTTATAGTCCCGGCAGACGTCGTTTGACGCGTTGCGCGGCTCGCGTAGCTCTCCGTTTGATGCCTCGCACGGTACTGGACATTTTACGAGCCACCCCTCGCGCCCCACTCTTGACGGTTTCTTTGGCCAATTCTTTCGCGGCTATTTTCGCCAAGGCTCCCACGGATTGACTTCCCATGAGCGATTTCACCGCGCGCAGGATTGGGGGAATCAGTTGTTCCAAGCCACCCCCGCGTTGAAGCTCCCTGGTCTGCCGCCGTCGACGTCTTTTCACGGCCCGGCGTTTTGGCATCCTGTCGCCCCACAATGACGTGGGCAAGTTACCCTTCCGTTTTTTTATAGGAAGATCAGGTGTCGACGTAGTTCCGGTGGAATGCGTTGTTTCGCTTGTTGAAAGGCTCGTTTCATCTTTTTGCCCACGGCGACACTGCCTTTGGCCAACGCCAAGGCTTGCGCTTCTGTGGAAGCGCCTTTGGCCAAAGTGCCCACGGTTTTTTTCCCAAAGGTCCGTTGCAAGTCGCGAAATAACACGGGAAGGAGATTTCCTCCCCGTTGGTGGTGTTGGGACCTTCCACGCCGTCGTCGTCGGATGCGGGGAGTCGTGCGTCGACGCACCCCGTTGCCTCGAACCATGGCGATCACTGTCTGCACCAAAGTGTGGGTGTGTCTTTGTTTTTTTTTTGTTTTTTTTTTCTCTCTCCCTCGTTTTTTATGGATTGGTGATGCGGGAGGAGGTCCGTCGAACGGTGGGCGCTTCGCCGTTGTCTTCCTACACCGTGGTCACGGTATTGGTATGCGTGATATTGCGTATGCGACGGTTGCGGGCTTGCTGTCTGGCATCTTTCGCCAACAGATCCATTTGTCGACGCATGTCCTCTTGATTGCGTCGATTGGTCGGGCCGGGACCCCGACGTCCTCTGGGTCGCCTGCCTCGTCCGCGAGGCGAACGAGGCGGAGAGGGCGATGACGACGAGGAGGAGGAGGAAAGGGACCCTCCCGGTCCGCCGGGGGCGCCTGCTGCCGTCCTGGTGGCCGAAACGGTCGTGGGTGGGGCTGCGGCGGTGGCGGTGGCAGGTGACGCGGGGGAGCCTGCGTCGTCGTACGGGGGGAGAGTGGCCATGTACCTCTCCAAATCGTCATCCGTGATACGATATTGTTGTCGCAATCACGTTTCTTCCTCTTTCGTCATGGGAGCATTGAGGATCCGATGCATGACCAAATTCCTTCTCGTGCCGGAGACGGTTCCAGACGGGGTGGGCGGCGGGGACGGCGACGGAGACCGAAACGAGGAAGAGGAGGAGGAGGCGGCACGACGTGGGGGGGACACCGCCAACCCCAATTCTTGCAACAAGTCGGTCGGCTTCAGATCTCGAGGGGACGAAACGGAGGTCGACACCCCCACTCCAGCCGGACGCGCGGTGGCGGCGGGTTGGGGACTCGTGCCTACCCCGGCCGGCGACAGCGTGGCCCAAAACCGTTCCATCTGTTCCAGGTATGCCGGATCCAGCAGGGCGTCGTCGCTCTCCCGCGCATCGCGAATGAATTGCGGGGAGGGTGAACTTTCACGACTCATGCCGTTTCTTCAAAGACCACCGGAGGCGCTTCTCGTTCGCGCAGATTCGGACGCCGGGTGGAGATCCAACATTAAATAGCCAAAGGGGTTCTGCGTGCAGAGGTTGAAAACGTCCATCACCCCCTGCCATTGGTCCGGGAACGCTTGCAACGCCAAATTTCGCATGCCCGTGCGATCGCGCAGATTCTTGAAGGCGATGACATAATGCGCATTTCGGTTGATGGTCTTGGCAAATTTGCCGGGCGGAAACAAATCTTGCGTCAAATAAAACACCGAGATGTTGCGATGATGGGAATCTTTGGTGAATAAATCCAACACGCGCTTGTCGTTGCCCCCTTCTTCCATGAGATCGTCCAACACCAGAATATCGCCCCCTCGACCCTCGAACCATTGTCCCAAGTGAGAGGGGGTCGGGATGCCTTGATGAAATCGAACGCCTTTCTTCTTCATCTCAGCAAAGCGGGGTTGCCACACCCCGTAACAGTACACGATCCGAGCCGGGGTCCGTTGAAACGCGCGTTGTTCCGTCAACAGGTCGTCCAACAATTGGGTTTTGCCGCATCCCGAGGGCCCACCGACCATGACGCTACTCGGCATACGAATCATGGTGCTAGGTAGTGATCGTACCATCGAGGGGTGCGTTGTTTTATCGAGGTTGCCACGATTTCCCTGACGCGGGTTTCCCCGCAAGTTTGAAGCGCGGTCACCAGGGCATCCCAGTCACCTCGTTCGGCTAAGGCGCGCAATCGACGATACTGACGAAAATCCTATCGATTCCACAAGACATCCTCGGGATGGCGTAGAATCTCTCCCCATTCCAACGCCCTCAGGCTTTGAATCACGTGTTGCGCATCTTGTCTGGTGATCATGGTTGTTGTTTTTTTCACACTTCCCACGGTTTGCGCCGACCGCGATAATGACCCGCGGCTCCCGTCACGCCCATCATTTTGTAAGATTTCATTTTTCCCAGTTGGTACCCCAGTTTGGCCGCCGAGGCTAGCACGGTTAAGATCCCACCCGTCTGCTCTCGTTTGCGTCGCAAGGTCTCGCTCATCTGCCGGCGTTTTCCCAACACCGTCAAAAAGGAGGGATTGGGTCCCGATTTGCCCGTGAACCCTCGGGTGGTGCATCGTCGTCGTCTTTGTCGTTTGGTTGGATTCCCTTGCGGCATGTTGAAGAGGCGTCCCGAATGAGTCCCTCCCCAGCAAGGGATGGCCCTGTTAATGATGAAAAGAAAAAAGAGAGAGAGATGCAATGACCAGGATTCGAACCTGGGTCTCTGCGGCCACAACGCAGCGTCTTCACCACTAGACCTTCAGAGCATTCGCTGTCAAATGGATCTCTCTTTTATCTATTTAAATTAAAAAATGCACCGGAAACACTTTTCAACCACTTGTTTTATTTTCTTTTTTAACAACAACAACAACAACCATAACAATAACAACAACAACTGTTTTCTTTCTTTTGTCTATTTCTGTTTTACACGCGGGAATGTTCCTTGTTCTCTTGAAAGCTCACGCTGCATTGACGATTGGGAACGGCATTGTCCACTTCGCTCAGTTCTTCCTGGATCAAGCCTTTGACTCGTTGCGCCACTTTGGCGTCGTTGGACACCAGGTCGTGCGGCGAAAAGTCGGCCAAAAACTCTTCATACGAGACCCCTCGTACTCGCGCTTTGAGAAACAGCAATGCGTAATGTCCGCAGGTTTGACTCCGGAGGGCTTGTAGGGTGACGCCGCTTCGAAATACCGTGGGCCATTGCGCCAACCATTCGTGCATGCCCGGGCCGGGTACGTGTTCAAGGGCAGCCCGTAACTGTCAAAGACTTCGCAACCTCGTCCCGGTTCGGTCCACACGGCCAGCCAATGTTTGCTCGGTTCCCCCGTCGGGTCCGTGTTCACGATGTAGCCTGCCCGGGTCGTCACGGTGGGAGGTCGCGGCAATCCGTCCGACGGGACCACGTCCCAAAACACGCGTTTCAAGGCGTCGTCGTCCCTGGCCAAGTAGCGTAACACGGTATCGCTCAGCGCTACAAATTCCATGCTTCTTCTTCTTCTTCTTTCTTTTCTTGTTTTCTTCAGCTAACGGTGCAGGTTATACAAGACAGCGCCGTTGCCATCCACTTCAAATAGATTTTCAAACTCGCCCCAGACCAACACGGTGATATTGGTATTCAGAGCAGCCTGGAAATCAATTTCCACGCGCAAATTGCCAGCTTGTTTCGGGTTTCAGTACTCGGGGTCGTCCGCCACGCCCGAGGGTACATTGTTGAACGCAAACAACGTGCATTGTCCATCTTGCCCCCAATCCTCCGGTCTCACCATGGAGGAACCGTGGTGCTGCAACCGTCCACACGCTTCCAGGAACAGACGGTAGCCTTTCAAATCTTTCAAATTATTGTTTCCATTCAACTCCAGGGTGGGGTACGGGTATTCTTCGCCATCCACCACTTGCTTGATGCGGGTCACCCCAAATTTTTGAAAAGCAAACGGATACCATTCTACATTGCCGTTGAACGCTCGACTGTCCACCAACGCCACGATCATCCGATCGGGCACTTTTCCCACAAACACGTTATCTTCCGTGAATTTGGTGGTCCGTCCGTCGAACGAAAAGGACCGGATCTCGCTTCTCACCACCGGGTACTTGGCCGTCTGTCTCTTGCTTTTTCGATCGGCTTGCAACGCGCTGTACACCGTGGGATTCAAACTCACTCGGCACAGATGCAGGGTCACTTTCAGATCCTCGTGGTTCAACGTCACCATCCGTTTCACCCCCGTGCCACTCGTCTTGGTGCCAAAGGTGAAAAAATCGGGGGCGTGGCAAAACAGTTCCAAGACCATTTCTACGCCCGGGGTGAGAAGACGTCCCGTGTGAAAGGCTTCCAGGTGCGGCTTGATCAGGAACGTCACGGTCTGGTTGCCGCGAAATCGCACGGAGGCCGTTTTCAGGGCTTGCACCGAATTGTGCAACCATCCGTCCGTGGTGGGCAGGTCGTCGTTGGCGCCGCCGGCTTGGATCCGAGGGACGACATCCAATTGATTCACCCACCCTTGCGCGGCCAGCAAGGTCTCTCCTTCCTCTCTATTAAAATTCAAGATGGTTTCTAGGAATGCCTTGTACGCGTACGTGTCCGTCTGTTCGCTCATGAGGGCTCCGTTGAAGCGCAGATTCATTTGTTGGAAGATGGAATGCGCAATGTTGTTGACCGCGTACACGAATCGGGTGTCGTCGGCGTCCGAGGCGGCATTCGCGTCCGCCACCAGGCCGTTGGTGGAGGCCGAATGCAAACGCAGTTCCAGTTCCAAATAACTTCGATCCAAAAATCGTCCAACGCTTGCACCGTGAAGGTGATGGGTCGGATGCCCGAGGTGGCCGGACTGTACTTGACCATCCGATACCCCTGCCGAGCAATGTCGGCCGTGGGAATCGTAAACAATTCCAAAGACATGGTTAAGTTCAGGGACGTGGACGTTTGCGTTGCCGTGGACGCGTGTGGACCCTTTTTATGTATTTAGTGAGCCGATACCCCGGGGGAGGTGCCACGTCCGACGAGATCCAACCTCCGCGTTGACGTTGTCCAGTGAACCAATAGCCCTGGGGAGGTGCCACGTCCGACGAGATCCAACCTCCGCGTTGGACGGGACTTTCATACCTTCCCCTTCCCGTCAGATGCCGGGGTCGCGATTGCACGACCAGGGGGTGGACCATGATGGTGGTGGTGCTAGTTTTTTTTCTTACTTTTTCTGTCTTCACTCGCCGAAAATGTCTCGGGCTCGTTTCGCCGCTTTTTATAGATCCCTTGCTTGCTCGTCAGGGCTTTTCGTTTCACCCCTCGTCCCAAGGCGCCAAACACCGCTTTTCCCGCCTGTTTCCACGATTGACCTCGGTCCAGCGACGCTTTTCCTTCGCGCAACGACGACGCGAGCAACGGGGTGGCCAATTTGATCAAATCTTGCATGAAGGCACCTCCGCCTTGCCCCGTCCCCGTTCTCGTCGAGGGGGGATGATAACGCGTTAAACTGCCTCCCAACATGACGACACTTGAGGGTCGACGAGGGAGCTAGCTGGCTTTTTATACCGTCACCTTGCGGAACGAGAAGGTGGCGACCGTTTGACCTTTTTTCATCTTCGCCAAGGTCCCGGTCGGGTCGGCCAGTTGCACTTCGACGATGTCGATCCAGGGGCGTCGTAAGGGGACCCATTGGATGTGCAAGGGTTCAAAGAACTGCACCCCTTCTCCGCTTTTGGGAAAATGCGCTTCTCGAATCAAGGGGTGGAGTTGACCGCCCATCCGATTGCTTTCCACCAGATCCGTGTACACGAAGAAGCGTCGTCCCGTACTCCCCACGTACTCGCCAAAGGCATCGTTGAGATTCACAAAGTGCCAATTCACGGTCAGCGAGAGATACAGGTACCCCTCGTCCGTCTTCCAGAGCTTTCTCTTCTCCGTTTCGTCGTCGGACTCTTTGGCACCCAGTTCCGTGTCCTTGATAAAATAAAAGGTCTGGTCGGATTCTTGAAACGGGAGGGTGTAGTGAAGATTTTCCCCCAGTGCCGTCCCCTCGGCGTTCAACCACCCCATGCCCACCGCCAACTTTTTATTCACCATCAACCGCACGGCAGGGTCGGTCATGGAAGGATCGGGTTTGATATGCTCCAACAGTTTGTGTTCCACGACCAAGGACGGGCCTTCCCAAGGAAAGGTGGGTCGACGGGCCTTTTCCAAACGACGTCCCAGCGCTTGCGTTTGGGCAAAGGCTTCCCGCTCGAAGAGTCGAATCATGGAGGCCATCATGTCCACCCCATCCTTGATGAATTGGTCTTCTTGCAATTGCGTGCCGCTGATCATGTAGTGTTTGACGGTCGGTTGATCGAGGGTATCCACCAGGGTGTAAGACAGCACAAACAAGAGAGCCCTCTCGAGCCCGGCGACGTGCGTCAACGTCCGTCCGCTATCGGGGGTGGAGAGGGACAGCAACCCCACTTCCCAATCCCCTTCCAACGCCAGCGGTTTCGCCAATCGTACCTTGAACGCATCCGGGGTGTTGTTGGGAAATTCCGGGGAGACAACGCTCAGTAGCACCACGCGATTCATGACGTCGACGACGACGACTTCGTGGTCAGTCTGGGTGTGCGATCCCCCTCTTTATAGCGAGGTCATATGGCCTTTGGGGATCCAACTATCGTATTTGCTGGGCCCTTCGAACGCACCAACACGTTCCGTCCTCGTCGTCGAAGCACTTTTTCCACCCGAAACACGGCATCATCCGGCACCTCGACTTTTTGCACGTCTTCTTTGTAAAAGGTCCCTTCCACGGGCGTCCCGTCCCACTCTTGGATCTTGTAGGTGGGCACGGGGCCTTCTCGGGCGCGTTGCACGATGAACACCTCTTCCGTCCATCCGGGCAAATACCCCTTTTGGAAAGGACGATGTTTCTTGTTGAGTCGAACGCGATCCCCCACCTTCAATGTCGGGCGTTTCCGTCGTCGAAGCCGTTTCTCGTACAAGCGATCCCACACGGTGCGTTCGTTGGCGCGGGTCACTTGGTTCGGGGGCAGGCCAATACTTCGATGCGGGGTGGCGTTGTACCTTCGGACCAACAGCGGCAACCGATCCTCGTACCGGAGCGTATTCAGGGCGGTGAACATGCGGTACATGCGTTCCTTCAACGTGCGATTCCATCGTTCCACCACGGCGGCTTTGCTATCCCCGCGCGTGGAAAAAAGCGCAATCCCTCGCTCTTTCAGAAACGTTTGGAAGGGCCGGTTGTAAAATTCTGTCCCTTGGTCCGTTTGCAACCGCAAGGGTTGTCGTCCTTTGCTGCCACGCAGAATCGAGGCAAAGGCTTCCGTCACGGCTTTGCCGGTCTTGTTCTTCAAAGGCACCGCCCACGCGTACTTGGACAAGACGTCGATGACCGTCAAAATGTAGCGGTACCCCTTATTCCATTTCTTCAAGGCGGACATGTCCACCAAATCGGCCACCCATTGTTCGTCGCGGGCAAACACGATCACGGGGGTGGTGGGAAACCGTTTCCGACGCGGTTTGTGCAGGGTATAACTCAAGAGCCCTTCCAAGACGCGTTTGGCCCGCGCCAGAGGCAACCCCGTCTGCTGGGCAAATCGTTGCACGCCCCCCAAACTGCCTTTTTTCTCGGGGGATTCGTAAACCTCACCCCAACTGACCGAGGCTCGCTTTGTTTGCGATTTGGCACGCGGGGCCATGTCGTTTTAGCCGGTAAGGGGCTCCGAGGCACTCGTAAAACAGGAGGAGGGGAGGGGACTTTTATCTTTAACAAACAACAAAAACACCACACCGTGAATGATCGTGACAACAACATGTTTTTTAATCAATCAAACAAGGTAATATTTTTTACATGAAGAAAAACAATGTTCAAAACGATTCAATCCCTTCTGACACGTATTTGTACTTGCCACGGGGTGACTCTTCCGCCGATCTGGCCAACCTCTCGGTGACTCGACGTATCCAATAGTCAAAGAGGGGGGTAGAATCGTCGGGCACGTACTTGTCTTTTAACCACTGCACGTCCTTTAACATCTCCCACGAAGGGTCTTCCTCTTTCAGGTACCGGCTCAAGGTGTCCAAATAAATGATCTTTTTCCATTTTGGGACCCGTTTCATCTCCTCGTACGCCTCCTTCAAGTAAGGGCGAGAACTCAAATTTCTGAATTCTTCGGGATAGGCGATGGTGTTCTTCGTTCCCGCCACCACAAACCCTCCTCGCCAAAACTTGTTCCACCGGGGAATCTCTGGCTCTCTTCCTTGCTCTCTGTTCTGCTCTCTTTCTCTTTCTTTGTCGACCAGGGACGGTTCCCAAGGGGTCCACGGCACGGGGTCGTACTCCTCTTTCCTGACGCGGGGTTTCCAATGGATCCACTGGAAATACCCACAGCGTTCTTTGCCAAACTGTTCCACGCCTTTCTGGTTGACGCCGCAGGTCAGGAACACCTTTTGGTAATTGTTGGGGGACAAACTCAGTTTCAACCTCGGTCTCAACCCGCAGTCGCAACGCAAGGAAGACCACTGGGCTTTCAGGGCGGGGTGAAGATGGTCTTTCAATTCTTTCAACATCGTGTCCAAGTGACGGGTGGGAATGGACACCAGACATCCCTTGTGACCGCAACGTTCGTAAGAAAACTCCCCGCAACTGCCCGGGCACAAGGGTTCCCACTCGTGAATGGGGCACGACAAATCGGTGACGACGACGGGGGGCTGAGGTGGAGGATCCGTCTGCGTGGCTCCGTCCACCAGGGTGGAAAGAACTGGGTCTTTGCAAAGGCTCGCCAGAAACGCATCCGCTTCGTTCTCTTCTTCCTCGGTCAACAAGAGAGGTTCGGGGGGATGAGGTGGCAAGACGTCCACGGGGGCATTCAAGATCGCCATGTCCTCGGGGCTCAATGTCTCGTCTTTCTTCTTTTTCTTTCTACTCCCTTCGGCATCGCTCTTGGTTTTACGTTTTTTAGGCGCAGCGACAGGAGTCGGTTGCGTGGCCACTCGACTCATACTCATCACTTTTCTTTTCTTTGGACCACTGCTACCGGAACGGAGAAGAAAAGAGGACGAGTGAGAATGCGTCACGCCTTAAATGCCAAGTCCACGACCCCCTGTAGCGTGACGTGGTCGTATCCGATTGGCCGGCCTCCTCGTGACGTGGCCTCGTTCGATTGGCTAAAAAAAACACCCCATCTGCCAGTCTCTATAAAAAACACGCACCCCTCGCACGTATTCAAACAAAAACAAAACAAACAACATGGAAAAGGTATGCGTTTGCATCGACCTGGAAGGGTTCCAAATCCAGGGACGTTTTCTGTGCCGCGAAATGGGGTACTGCGATTGGACGCGACAACATTCGGGCGTCGTCCATTACCATCCCCCCGTCGAGTACGCTCAGTTATCGGACAAGGAAAAGATCACCGCCCGTTGGGTCATGCGCAACATTCACGGACTCCACTTTCAACCACCCCCCGCCGCCGCGGCCTACCCCCAGCGGCTCTTGGACGTGCAAATCCGAGCTCTGTACGAACGATTCCGCACCGACGAACGAGATACGGTGGCCTTCAAAGGGGGGCACGTGGAACAAGATCTCTTGGATCGACTCGGCATCCCCCGCCTCGATCTCGAAACTTACGGGTGTCCCCCGTTTCGTAAAATGAAACGCTTGGACCGACCCCCTACGTCATCATTGCCCGCAAGTCGAATGCCATCATTTCGTGGATTGGATGCGACAACAATGCGGAATGACGTATCAGTCCACGTACAGATACCATTGGTCCGCCAACCATCCCGTGTGGGGAAAGTCGACGACGGTCTAAATAAAAAGAACCCGCTTGCCCCGGCTCGGACTCATTTTTTGCGTTGATTTCTTTTCACGAGCGCTCCTCATCATGTCGATGGCCATGGACATTCCCGTTTTGAACGACTACACCATCATCACGGGTGGAGCGCCGGGCGTGGACGCGGAGGCGGAACGTCAAGCCCTCCATTTCGGGACTCAATTGGACGTGGTGATTGGACCCCATCACCCTCGCCGTCAAACCATCACCCCCTTGACGGAAGAAGAATTGAACCGAGCCGACAGTTACTTTATCACGGCCCAGAATCGATTGGGAAAAGGGGTTTCCAACGCCATCACGGCCGAATACTTGAAACGCAAATTTCACATTGCGGCACGGGCCGGCACCGTCTACGCGTTTGGGTTCTTTACCTACTACCATAAACAGATGAAAGGAGGGACGGGGTGGACCGTGGAATATGCCAAACAATTGCATCGGCAGATCTTTGCCTACGACCTGGAGACGACGCGATGGTACAAGTACAACTATGGCACCGGCACGTTTCACGCGATGGGGAACGGCAATTTTCCCCTCTTACACACCCAGAGTGCCATTGTGGGTTCCCGCTATGTGGACAATTACCCCCGATGGAAAGAGGCCCCTGCCGGATTATTCGAGCGCACCGTGGGGTGTCTACAATCACTGCATTGACACTTTGATGATTATTATTTTTTGACACCCACCCGTGAGACAATGAGAACACTGCAAATGCGACTTTGAACCACAACTGTTTAATTGTGTTTTGATTCACAAAACAATTAAAATGTTCTTTGTAAAATAAAATGTTTCTTGAAAATAAATGTCACTTGAAAATAAATGTTCCTTTTTTAAATAAATGTTTCTTTGATTGTCTCTTCAAAATAAATAATGTTCTTTTTTAAAGTTCTCCTTCTTGGAAAGCCTCCATCTCGTTGTAGTCACACCCTAGGGATCTGCAGTGTGGGCACTTGAATAAGAGAAGAAGCCGCCCGTTTTCTTTCACCCACTTCATCAAGCAACTGTCGTGGCACCACCCTTTACAACAAAAAAACTTGTGGGTCCTCGCCCGAACAAACTGTCTGGCCATCGTGCCGTCCCTCTTCCTCCACTCTCTCACAGTCAATTTTCTTTCCTCTAAACAGATGACACAAGTCCTATCCTCCTTCTCTTTCTTTCTCTCCCCAGCTCTTTTGCTCTCTCCTTCCATATCAACAGAAAAAACGTCGACACAATCATTCACAGACATCATCACGAGTTGGTTTTGGGATTGGGTTTCAAGCCATGCCTTCGGCCTTTATATAGATCTCTGCGCAATTCCCGGCCGGGATCTGGGGCGAGTTAAAAAAACCCATACCCCCCATGGGTACCCCGTTCCTTCCCAACCTACAACGTCATTCCTCAAAGAGTGTGGGTGCTACCTTTTCACGCCTCACTCAGTTCTTACGAGTCACACCCCACAAAGATGGCGTCCCACCAAGCAGTTGCGTCCACCCCTACAATGTCCGACCCGGAGGAGCATCCCGAGGAAATGAATGATGACGTCTTGTTGGCGGCCATGGAAACGACGGAAGAAAACAACAGGGACATCTCTTCGAGTACCAACTCACCCCAGGATCAGATCGATGTACCCATCACGACCTTTCTCCAAAAGAATCAGTTTGTCCTTACACCACAGAATCAATCTACGATGGAAAGCTCTTTGGTAAATGATGGTGCTATCTTTGCGAAATATAAAAGGTCTTTGAGTTATAATCCATGTAAATACTGCGGTAAAAACTTCACACAGGAACACTCGCTTGTTGAACATCAAAAATACGCTTGCAAAAAGCTGAGTACACAACCCCGCCCAAAGATGACTTGTCCTGATTGCAAGAAAAAAGTGTCAAAGAGAACATTTTACAGTCACTTAAACAACGGCTGCCCGAAAACCGCACACCGTCAACGCGTACAGATCACAATGTGCCCATCACGACCTTTCTTCAAAAGAAAAGGTGCGTCGTCAAAATCCACAATCGGGACGAGTTGTGCTGCGCTCGGGCTCTCGTCACCATGCAAGCGTGGGCCGACGAACTTCCCCCACGGCGACGGACGCCGGAGCTTGGCTACACATCCTTGAAACAAGGTGGTCCGGGTCAAACCCGATTGGCCAAGGCCTTGCACGTTTTGGCTCGCGTTCCCGAAGGGCCTTGCGGGTTGGGGGCCCTCCATCAATTCCAAATCGTGTTGCCTGACTATCACATCAAAGAATTCAGTGCCGATGAGGGTTACCAAGTGATCTTTGGACAAGGTGAGAAACGCGCCGACCAACGTTACCTGTTTCTCTTGAAACACGAGGATCATTATTACGGGTTGACCTCCATTTCCGCCATTCTCGGACGCGGTTACTATTGCCACTTGTGCGACAAGGGATTCAACAACAAGAATTTGGCTCATCATCCCTGCAGTTACAGTTGGCTTCGACCCGACGACGATCTCGTCGATTAAAGCCGACGAACTATCAAAGGGGCGTTCTCCCAGTCGGGGATGGAACCCATGTCCCCGCTTGTTAACCCTATTCGGCCTGGGGGGGAGGGGGCACAAAGTGCCCGCGCTAACTTTCAACATTCATAACTTCCTTAATATGTATGCAAACGCCATCAAACTTCGTGACTTTTCCTAAAATTTATCTGGCAATAATTTCATATGACAATTTTTTGATCACGTGACTTGATGTTTCCATGGCAACAAGATTTTGACAGCCATGTTTTTTGAAAATTGCATATTTATACCTTTAAATGAAGAAAAACAATGTTTATTGGTGTAACTTTTATATGTTTACGTCATTTAGCGTTTATTTATTGGTTTTGATTAATTTTGGGTGAATTTGGACGGTTTTTAAGAGGTTTTCAAAAAATTCAGAAATCCAAGATGGCGGATCCAAGATGGCGGCCGCATAACTAATTACCTAATAACTACGTCATATGACGTCATCGTTCCATTATGCGGACCGCAAAGGAGACAGTTTTGGACGTACTATGTACCCTCTAGGTTTCATTGTCATAGCCTTAATGTTCTTGAAGTTACGAAGGGGGGGCACAATGTGCCCCCCCCCAGGCTCAGAAACTCAAAAAAAGCCCAGGCCGAATAGGGTTAACTAGTTTTTGTTGTTGTTTTCGTTATTTTACTACTAACAAAGGGGCGTTCTCCCAGTCGGGGATGAACCCATGTCCCCGCTTGTAAAACTAGGTTTTGTTGTTTTCGTTGTGTGACTAATAAAAAGGCATTTTTTTGTGTTAATTTCTGTTTGTTTTTCTGTCTCTATGGCCGAGCGGGATCTGGGACCCACCCCGCGTGCGGAACGAGAGCGACCAGTCACTCAAACCATCCCCGAACCATTCCCGAACGGGATCTGGGACCCTCGACACATCCGGGTTGTTTGAGACAACCCATTGCACCATCATTACGACCTTTAAGAACCTTTACGTCACCTTTAAGGTCACTTCCGGTCTCCCGAACCCATGATGTCATAGCACGTGTACAGATTTTAATTTGATGCAAATTTGATGTAAATGAGATGCTAATGAGATGCTAATGAGATGTACTCGCTCCTGATTGGTCCGCCCAAAGGTTGATCGCCTTCAACTACTAATTTCATCTAACTGTCTCATTTCATTTATGAAAACAGTGTGGTTGAATTGATTTCCTCTGAGACATGAGCGTTAATCAACTAGTGTTTTTTCATATGTTGTGTATGCGAATTTAGACATTTCTATTTTCCTTTTATAGTTCTTAATTTCGCTGTATGTCTTAATCAATAAACCACTACCACTAATTACTCCTAAAATAATAGGATTTAATGTAATTGAACCAGCTATTGAACCAGTGGCTATTAAAGAAACTGATGATAAATTCATAGCTAAATTCAATCTCTTGAAATATTTGAAAGCCTTCTTATAGCACCAAAAGCGTTTATGATAGAATTTATACAATGCTTTGATTTCAGATAATTTTTCTTGGCTGATGTTTTTATCAATATGGTTGAAATTAAATATATCTGTTTTAGTCATTATATTATATATTTGGATAATAATTATATTTTAGGATTTGAAAGAAGACAATATAATACACCACTTATTTGGCCCATTATTGGAGATCTTTTTATTTTCTTAGGCAATGAAAGGCAGCAATATGTGTATCCAGGCCCCTTTTCATAGTCATTATAAAATCTTCCAAATGCATCATGAAAAATAGCATGTTTAATTAAAAAATGATAATTGGTATTTAGAGTACAAGAACCTGGTCCTATTAATCCAATGTCAGGGTGTTTTTCTAATATTTGGTTAAACGATATTGGCTCATTCAAATAGTTTACATACAAAAATTGATATATTAAAGCCGATTTTAATATTTCATCTTTAGTATTAGGATGTAGGTTTTTTTGGGTTGTGAAAAATTTATTACAAAAATTAATAGCTTGCTCCAAATTCGGCATGTATATTTATTGATTATATTAAATGTAGCTTTTATATATAAAAATATGGTGTATGTTTTTCCTATGTGATTAAAATTGAAGATGCCGGTTTTAGTTATTATATTAAAACTCTTCAAAAAGTGCACTGATATGGCAATTATAAGGTGCAAATGTAATATCATCATCAAATGATATCAATTTGATTTGTACGTCTGCATCTTCCCTGAAATTGATAACTGATGTTGATATATTCAAAGTGTATAAAATTTTCTTTGATGTTTTTTTCCCAATTCTGTGGAGCGAACGAAGTGTTATGAATTAATATAAACATTTTTTCATATCATTCAGTTGGTTTATCGTCCAATATCATCAGCCATAATTTTATAAGTTTCAAATTGACTAATGCAATAAATGATGATGAACCGTTGAATATGATATTATTACTGTTCTTATTTTTCGTATAATTTCCTGAAAATATGAATTTATTTTTCAGTTTTGGTAAACCAATTAGGTTTCTACCATTCATATCAATATCGGTCTCCATAACCATTTTTCCATTTTCAATTACAAAAACAGTATCAAATACATCTGGATCAACACTTGAGACTTGACCTTGAACACCATAAACGATTAGATGTGCTTTCTTTGTATTCCCTTTCGATATACTTCCATGAAGATGTATCATAATATATTCAGGTGGAGATACCTGATACTTATGTAAATGAACAATGCTTTTTGTATATCCTTCAGTGTTGAATATCTTTGTAGTTTGCTGTCCGATATTAAGAACTGATGAGACAACATTGACAGATGTCGAACTAATGTGAGCTTTATCTGGAACGAAAAACTCGATCACCATAGTGTACTCACCTTGAGGAAGTTTGTATGCATTAAAACCTATCCTTGACCTGAACTCATCGTTATTGTCTGTCGTAAGAGTCATATCATAGGCTTTCTTATTGATTTTGTGTGGACTGGATACAAAATTGATAATACCATTAACAACAATATTACTCTCCGACGAGCTCTCGTCCACATCTTCCATCAGGTATCTGAAAACGTCTTTTTCTGCAGTAGAGGAAGTTATGTGTGACTTGTTAACATAACTCTTATAATCGTCTGTTATTCGTGTATACAAGTTTGTATTAGAATCATTTCAGTATAACATGGTGTATAACACAGTGTACAACACGGTGTATAACACGGTGTATAACACAGTGTAAAACGTTATTTTTTATATATGATTTTCATTTTTATGTAATGTAATAATATAACAATAAATGAGTTTACTAAAGTGGAAGGAACTTGCGAAGAGGAAATCTGAATTAGGGAATAAGATTAATTATGTTCATGATAGAATTACGAAACATGATATCGGTCAACAGACAAGCCAAGAGTCATTGGCTAAGGTATTTAAACCAGTTACTAGTAAATTAGATGATGTTATTGACAGTAATTTAGATTTGAGGATGCCTCAGAGAAAAAAGCGACCACCCAAGAAAGGTGAGCCTGGTATTGACTATATGCCTGAAGTTGATCCATATGAAGAAATGGATGTAGAAGGTCTGATTGATTTTGGTGACTATATGCCTGAAGTTGTTCCATATGAAGACATGGATGTAGAAGATTTGATTGATTTTGGTGATTATGTACCACCACAGCAATATAAACAACTGGTGCCAAAACCTCCAACATATGAAGAATCTTTACAAGATCTTATGGAAGGAAAGAAGGAGATTTATGTTGATCCTCAGTACTTGCCTCCACCAGCATATGATGAAATTGATTATGCATTAGATGATGAAGATGCGAGTAATGAGATTGATTATGCATTAGATGATGAAGATGCGAGTAATGAGATTTTGGATGATGTTGGTATTGTGATTATGAAAATGCGGATAAGATATTGAATCAATCAACAATGACACCCCAAAAGACTAAGAAATATCTTAATAAGATTGTAAAGGATGCTAAAATAAAAAAGAATCAATTAAATGGCTATAAAGCAAATGTTACAAAACAATACAAAAAGGGGGAGATATCATCAGGTGAAAGGCAAATGCGAAACAAAAGAATAGAGAATGCAAGAGTTACTTTAAATGAATACATAAAACATTATGAGACTAAACTGGAAACAATAAAAGGTTCGGGGATCAAAGGCCGGGGAAAAAAACAGAGAGGTGGAAATATTATGTTTTATAATGATATAAAGCAGCTTTTGACAAAAATTGAATTGATTATTGGTGAAATTCTAGCAGGGAATACAAGCCTTGAGATGCGAAATACAGGAGTAGCTATCCTGGATATTTTACTAAAGACTGCAAAAATCAATAGACCACAATATAATAAATTGCTTAGTCAATATTTCAAAATATAATTAATATAATTTTATTATATAAATGGAACGAGAGATAGTATTATCATCTTATAGTGTAAAAAATCAAGGGAATAATAAACCTGAGGATTTTGCAACAAAATTTAACAGACCTATAGTTTTAGATAGAAATATACAATATGTTATTGGTCTTAACAGAATTATCAATATGAGTTTTACATGGTTTAATGTTAATGCTGGATACAACAATCAATTAATCAAATATAGCTCCGATAGTGGTTCAACATTTAACAACATCACCTTTCCAGCCGGAGTATGGAATTATACAGACTTCAATACATATATCAAGGACATAACAAAAACTGGTGATACGTATCCTATCACTCTTGAATTCGATAATACAACATTTAGGGTCACGGTTACATTAGCTCAGAATTATCGGCTTGATTTGACACATTCCAATTTTAATGATCTAATCGGTTTCGATAAAATAGTATTAACAAGTGGGACAAACATTGGACCAAGGGTTCCAAATCTATCTCAAGATACAGATGTCCTCAATGTTCATTGTGATCTGATTAATGATAGCCTGGTGGATGGTCAAGATACCGACATCATTTATTCATTTTCAACAAGTGTACTCCAACCTAGTATTCATTTACCCTAGAACCACGAAGAGTCACATTTAATCCAGTCAATAAGAATATTATAAGTAGTATAAGGATTTATATCACCGATGGAAAAAGAAGATTAGTTAACCTGAATGGAGCAGATACATCTTTCTCACTAATTCTGAAAAGTTTAGAATAATATAATATAATACTATAATGAAACCGTATGAATTCAAAAGATTTTACCATCCAAAACTTGGTAAATTTGTATATCAACTCAAAGGGTCTGGGCTTATCGTTGATAATATTTTCAAACCGTTGAAGAGTGTGGCATCATTTGTTTTCAAGAAATTTGCTAAGCCAATAGCAAAGAAGGCATTAGAATCGGGGATATCACATACCGGTGAGAGACTGGGTAAGGCGGTATCACAGAAGTCAGGAGACCTAATAATGAAAAGATTGGCAAATTTGAGAAAAGGAGCTACAAGACAAAAGACACTTCTTCCATCCTCACCCATTAAACAGCAACAGCAAGATGAAAGTACTGATATGATACTCAATAGATTGATATCTGGATCTGGTATAAAAAGAAGGCGTAGAGTCTTCAAATAAATAACATGATTGAAAACATCTATATATTGCAAAGTTATCTAACATTATAATATATGTCTTTTAGAACAAGTGAATTTCTACAAAGATATGAGTTGGTACGATTTCAACTTGATGATGTAATAAGAATGCCAGCTAACGGTCAAGAGCAATCGAAAAAGGGATATAGGTTTACCATTAACGATCGATCAAGTTTCTACGATTGGTACAATGCTTATTTTGACGTTCAATCCAGATGCAAAAATTGGCTGATGGAACAGCATATGATGCAGATCGTATAACAGTTATTAATGGATCCCATTCATTGATTGCACACATGATGATAAAGAGTGCTGGTAAGATTGTGTATGATTCTGATAATCTGCACAAAGTGACGTATGTCAAGAACCTCCTCGAATATAGTGATGATTTTGCTCGTAGTGTTGCCAAAAATTCTCTTTGGTATTTGGACACAAATGGTACCACCGCCAACACTAATACAGGGTTTGAGTCAAGACGTATTTTAACGAGAAACAATGCAGATGTCAGTATAATCATACCTCTTAATCGTTACAGTTTCTTCGAAGAGCTAGAAGATCGAATGTTGGTTCCAATGCAATTAGAGTTCAATCTTCAGATACCTGATGACACTGAAATCATCTATAAGGCCGACGCAGCAGCTAATGGTCGAGTGGTTATTAATAGATTACTACTTTGGGTACCCAAATTGACACCAAAAGACAGTCTATATGATAAGTTTGTTAGCTCTTTTTTGAAAGATGATAAATGGACATATCTGAGAGAAATGTATCAGTTTTCCGCACCAACACATAGCAGTGGATACTTCCAGATATCATCCAGTATTGATAATGTAAAGGCTATATTTGTATATCTACAACGAGCTAAAACAAACAATGCAGGGGAAAATCCGTACCTGTTTGACACTTTTAAAGTAAATGAGGATGATGATGATTGCACTCTTACAACATGCAGATTGGAATATGGGAATGGAGTATTCTACCCAGAGACTGAATACAATTCAGAATCAAAAGTAAGAATCTTCAACGATCTAATGTCTTATGCAATGCGAAGAAGTGATTATAACACTGGAACGCAGTTGAATCTAGCTAATTACAATAGTCTCTATCCACTGATCTATTTCGATCTATCATATCAAACAGAGAAAGTAACAAGAGACCCAAAACAGTTGATTTTTAGGTATAAACTCAATGCTAATAGTGCTGCAAATAGTCCTTTCAGCGTACATGCTATAGTCCTATATGAAGAGACAGTTGTTATTGACAAAATGGGAAATGAATTGGTTATACTGTAAAAAAGTAATAAATTGCTAATCAAATAATAATATCCTTATTTCATATATGTTTTATAACCAGAAAATTATATAACATATGTCATATACAGTTAATGACTCAATTTTATGAGATTAATGTGAAATTGTTTGACAATCAAAAGAAAAATCTTAGCAATGCTTTCCATAAAAGGGAGACGATTGTTCTCAGGCTTTCAAAGGACTCTCTTCATGGGAATGATACTCTATATGTCCCAGCAATGGTGAAAAAAAGGTTGGAGAAGAATCGGAATTTGGGTAAGGGTATGGACATTAAGCTTGCGAAAACAAATATTAGAAAACAAGTCGGTGGAAGTTTGTTAACTACCATTCTAACCCTTGGACGTGCAGCTTTACCTACTTTTGGTAAAACCCTTGGTCTTTCAGCTCTTGCTGGTTTGGCTTCAGAAGGTGCTTCTCAAGTGGTTAAAGCAATATCTGGAAGAGGTGTACAGTCGGATGGTTTTCTTATACCCCAAGATAAAATTAATAAGCTGATAGAATATAAGCATCTTTTAACGACGAAACTAAAACAGGATATATTGAATGCTCTTCAGTCAGGTTCAGGTGTTCATGTAAAACCCACAAAAACACAATCAGGTGGATTCCTCGGAACTCTGTTGGCAAGCATTGGTGTTCCGCTTCTTCTAAATGCTTTGGGTAAAACTGGTAGAGGTGCTCCTCGAATTGGAAATAGTAAGAATCAAAGGGCTCTTAAAGCCATCTCGTTAATGCGAGAGAATGTAAGGTTAATAAAAAACAACAACAACAACAACAAGAATTGGAAAAGTTGGGTGCCTTTGATAGGTAAATGTAGTAAAGACGTGATAGGTAATATGTGTAAAGCTGCTAAATGGTTTATTGAAGTTGAAAGATTGAAAATACCTGTAGGTCTAATCGTAGAGTTAGACATTGCAGTCATAGAGGACTTAAGGGCTCTTTTAGGAGCCACCAAATCAATAAAAGTCATGAGCAACAAAATAATCACGAGTATGAATGTAAATAATTTTCATGTTAATTTACCGTATTTATTCAAAATAGTCTTCATTTTACAGTTGAGGGGAAACTTCAACTTGATTATATTTAGCGAATGAGCCGAGGCCAATTTGGTTGCTACGGGAGAAAATTATGAGGAGGGATGGGGGTGGCAAAACTACTTAGATTCAATCTATCTTACTTAGTTAATTTTTCTATGTTTTGTATCAGTCACAGTATTTTAGTAGCAATGACTTGTTTGGCATTACAATAGCGATTTTCTTATCGATCGAAATTTGGGAAAGATGTACGAAGGTTAAAAAATATTTACTATCTTTATTTATTGATATTTAAACAAAACTAAAACATATTGCAACGATTTTCATTTGGGATTAAAATTGATTTACTAGCAATCAGTTTTTAAACAGCCAATTTATATGTGCAGTGTATATGTGGATGTATGCGACAAAACAAGAACTTTGTGCATATGAATAAGTTCAGTAAAAAGACTTCAGTAAAAAAGGAATGTTTTATCTAAATACTTCACTAAGGTAGACTATTGTAAAAAAGGCAAATGAAAATATTTTACTTGTCGCTTTTTCCGTCAACTAAAAAATTGTGTACCTTCGGGCAGAATGGTGTCTCTTGTAGGAATAGAGCTGGTAATTAGATTTCGTTTCCTTTTATAGCCGAAGCTGTTTTCAAAACATCTCGGCTTAAAGAAGCCTTGGTAAAAACGACAAGCGACGTGGCCCCGAAAATTGCCGACATGAGACGTTCTGAACAGCGAGAAGCGGCTCGATTCCGCTTCAAAAATACGACAAATTACGACAGCGACTTTAGAAGGTTGTGCAATTTACCAATAAAAATTAAACATTATTGACCATATCGTTCATATCAACACCCGACGGCCAACGGTCTGTTTTAATGATCAATTTGTTATTGAAACGTCTACCAACCTCGTTCCCAAGGCCCCTATCTTCCTCTCTCTTGGATCGGACGTGCAGTTAGAGTACACCCTAGACTCCCGGTATACACATACATATCCGTGACCTTTGATTTTTTATTTTTTGGCGCAAATTGGTTTTAACAAGCTTAATAATTTTCCTTCGAGCATTTTTATTTTAAAAAGAGACTTTTCTTTTGATCTTGATGAAAACTTGCACTTTATCAAATAAAGACAAATAAGTGACAGGTCACGCGTGTGGTTTCCGTTCGAATTACACGCACCGCCGGCTCCCCTGACGGTGTCAATTTGCGCGAGGGCAAAAGTAACGACCCTCCCCTCGGGTGAATGTCGGTCGCTAAGCTTTAGTATTCGAAATTCGTGGTACAGCCGTTTGGATCGCGGACAATGGCGAAGCGAAGATGGCCAGAATCGCTCCAAAACGGAGCCCTTTTAGAGCCCGTGAAAGGGAATTTGGAAGCTAGCACGAATCGCACGGGTAGACATTTAACCTGGCTTTCGCGTGGCGAGGGTTCGCTCAGAGGTCTCCAGCCTTCCCTTCTTTTATAGTGGATAGTGGGGCGAGTGACAAAAGTTGTAAAAATGCATTTAAACCGGTCAGGATACATCAAGAGACAATAAAGTAAAGGTGAGAAGACTTAAGTGTGTAATATTTTCGATTTTTCTATCGCTTATCAATTCCGTGACAAATCGTATCATTACCTAGTATATTTCTTTACTGTGCACTGTATATCACGATTGGTCTGCCTGTGGGATCATCTAATTTAAATCTTTGATGTGTGCCACAACGCATCGGATAAATGTTTACGCTTATCCGCGTTTGTAGATCTTTATATATAAGATATAAACATCTAAGAATTTTACGGAGATTTTAAAGAAGAAAAGAACTGATCCATGACCTATGGTCGCTACAATGTCTGTCATTGATCGATCAGAGTCCGTTCACGCATATTCATCGCTATTTTAAGACTTAAATTCAGTCAGGAAGTCAAGACAAAAAAGTGCATATCCTTAGAATTCCTCTATTCCTCAAAGAAAGAATTAAGCAAATATATATTTTTCCAACGTTAATTTCGTTTTTAAGACAGTTTTGAGATTCGCTCTTTCCTGTTCTTTATAATCTTCCGGAAACCGGACATTCCACAAAGATAACAAGGTTCGCAGAACATTCATCATCCATCGGATCAACAAAAGCAAAGAAACTTTTGATAACTTAGACGTCAGATGTGGGTGGGCTGAAATATCTGTTTTCCGCTTAGTTGTCAATGCTTGTTAAAAGGAAATATTTCACGCAGTTGTATGTTGTTATCGATATCGATGTGAAATGTTTTGGAAAGTGAAGCGGACATTGATTTTTCTTTTGTGGAGAGTTGAAAAAGAAATGGCTGCATAAGTTAATGTTATACATGAATGGGTTATTTGCGAATATATAGTAGTTCTGTCTTTTTTTATTCGAAAGTCGAGAGTTTTCTATTTCCGGTATCATGTGTTTAGTAACTATTAGAGATTAAATGGGTCTGCTTTAAACCTCAAAATATAGTGTTGACAGTGTCTTCTTAACGACCCCCGGGGTCACGACCGCAGCAAAATTTCGTAAAATATTCTATTAAGATCCAAGTCTTATGCGATAGTCATATATTGGAATAGTGGGATCTTTCAATTGTTTTTTAATAGCTCCTCAGAGTTTATTCCGCGTGTAAGTGAAATGTGTTTCTCGGAGCTAGGCAGTATCTCCATTGTCAGAAGCCTGGGGGGGGGGGAGGGGGGGGAGGGGGGGTACTCAACAAAGTTTTGTACGGGGATGCTCCGCCCCGAGGTCCAAACCCTTACCCTTTCATATACCGATTTTGACAGAAAAGGTACCCCTTTCATATACCTTTCATTGAAAATGGTACCCCTTTCATATACTTTTCAATGAAAATGGTACCCTTTTCAGAGCCTTTACGTGCGTCTGTTTGATATATTTTGAAAGGCCATTTTTTTAATACTTAAATGGCAGTTTACCCTACCTTTTTTATTCTTCAACGGCGTGGCTTCGCTTCCCTTTCCTATTCTTCGTGAAATCCCTACCCTTTCATATACTTCAACCCGTGAAATCCCGACCCTTTCATATACCTCTTACCTCAAAAAGGTACCCCTTTCAGGCGGAGCATCCCCGTATAGCCCATTATAGGGAGTACCCCCTCCCCCCCTCGGGGTCAGAAGTATAGCATCATTTCATCCGGTTTGAAATATTTGAATCTCCAGCATGATAGCTGTACACTCTTTATCAAGTTTCCCGGAAAGTGACATCATGAAACTTAGCGCCCCAATTTCTCAAATTATAAAATTTGTACTAAAGTAATCAAACATGCGGGATTCCTGACTGCAGTATTTTTCAAAACCTTTTTCTGATCCGAGATACAGGCAAGGTTGTCCGTTGTTGCATTATTATGCAGTATTACTTTATTTTGTATTAAATTTTCCACCGCAGAAATATACTCGCGCAGAAAAAAATTACTTGTTTTAATGATGTATATCGGCTTAAGAAGAACTTTTCAACAGTGAATATATTGCTATCATAACTCCGAGGCGACCGGCACAACAGTCATCTGTATTCCCGATTCAACTCCACACACGTCCTCAAAAGAACCAGAGACTGTTATCATAATACTGATACATTTTTACAACAACGTACAATAATTCACTCACTAGTTTTCTCGTTGTTTATGTTCATATTGGTTCCAGAACAGCAACCATATAACCAGGAGAACTATACAAACCTCCGGTCAGGAAGTAAAATTGTTTAATACCGATGCCTTGGATTTTATTTATACTTGACCAGAAATCCGCAAACATTTCCTCCCAGCTGAAATTTTAGCTGTCCCGACGCGCAAAAATTTCCTCCCGCAAAACAAATTCAGTCGGACAATCCGAAAAATTTCCTTGTGCACGGTAGCTAAACCAATAAAACTATGACGTCTTTCCCATACTATTGCATACAAACGCAAAGTTCAAATAACCGCATCCCCAAGGGTAAGATGAAACCTGAGATAAACCGAACCCAAGCCATTAACCCTTGGGAAGGCCCCAAACCCAAGGTGTGTGTAACGACAACTCAATAGAAAAAACGCAAAGTTCATGCTATTTTGCTCTGCCATACCGCTCATATTAACACACAAACTTTCCTGTCCCATTTAACTTTCTTATAACCTCTCCATTAGTAAAATACACCGTGAAATTCTCAAACTACGTTTCCCAAGAAAACGCATTCAACCTATTTTTACCCTTTTAAAGTAGCTATAATGGCTTTACGACAAATGATTGAAACTGATAGGTAACGTGAGATATCGAAATTTAAGAAGGACTAATACCTTTGCGGTAACGTAATGTGAGATATGACAAGTTCATCACAAGTTCTGACATCCCAATACCCTAGGGAAATTAACAATAGGTCCGGGGGTGCTCCCCAAACATTTTAGTGGCAGTATGTGACGCCCTTCTTGAAATCCTAACCGCTTTAACCAACCATATCCTCAATGCCCTAATATAGCTTCTATAAAGAAGGAACAAGAAACCCCCCCGGACAAAAGTCCACAAAATTTTGTTAACAACTTTTGTCCCTTTTTAGTACTCGACTTCGAAATCTCGCTTAATGCGCAAGCGCATTAACGAGATAAAAAGGGTACGGGAGCTCCAAGAATTGGTGTATATAGACCACCTCCATTTATAGGTACATGGGATAATCCAATTGGTATGGGGATAAAAAAAAAAGCTCCAAAGAAAAAGACAACAAAAAGAGGCGAAGGCTTGCTATTAGGGAAAAACAGCCCATTCAATGGCATTCCACTACTAGGAGCAATACTGTAAAACCGAAATTCCACAAAGACATCCCGTTAAGTAATCATGATCTAATAAAATGGTGCAGATATTTAAACATCCCAATCAGTGATGTTCTGTCAAGGGATGAAAGAGTTCCACATAATCATAGCCAAGCATTATTTATTTACAATCTTGAACCATCATATATGAGCGGAAGCCATTGGGTTACAACTTATGTAAAAGATAACGTCATAAATTATTTTGATAGTTTCGGTATGCCTCCATTTCAAGAGATCGTAAATCATGCGAAAAGAAGGAATATGACACTGCTTCACCAAAACAACCAAATCCAAAACATAAAAACGTCTACATGTGGCTACTTCTGTTTATACTTTCTGAACGAAATGAATAAGGGGAATTCGTATTATAATTTATTGCAAGTATTTGACATATATGACACAATGAAGAATGAGATATTCCTCGAACATTATTTTAGAAATATCTAACTTATATTATATAAATGGTGAAAAGTTATTGTGTAAAACAGAAGAAGCAAACAGAATCTGTACCAGGTACTGAAAAATATGTTAAAACTAAAAATAATCGTCTTATGTTAAAATCTCAATGTAGTGAATGTGGGGCTACTAAAACTCGTTTTGTTAAAAAACAGGGAACTAATTAGCCCGTCTCAGGGGGCGGGCTTAGGAGAATTAGCAATGGAAGGATTAACAATGCATGCTATACCTTGGTTAGGTAAAAAAGCTGTTGAAATGAGCCGATATGGATTAAGTGAATTAATGAGAAATAAAAATATGCAGAAAAAAGCAGTGAATTTTGCATTGGAAAAATCCAAACCATTTTTGCAAAAGACTACTTCAGATATGCTAAATCAATTATCAACTAAAGTTAGACCCAATATTAAATATAAAACAGATAGACCTGATTTAGATGGAGGAAATATTGATATTCATAAAATGATTGGTAAATTACCAAAACCCAAAAGAGGATTTACTTTACCTGGTCATCGTTATACAGGACCATATAATCCTATTGATAAACAATTAAAATATGATCCAAATACTGGCCAAATATTAGAAATATATGATAAACCGACTGGAAGAACGGATGCCATTGCCATGCAGCACGATGTTGATTATAGTGTTTGTAAAGACGACAGAAAGTGCAAGAATAGAGCAGACAGAAAAATGGTCAAAGCTTTAGATGAAGTACCATATGATAAGAGACAATGGGGTCATTGGTTGGCTAGAAACACGATTGATATAAAACAGAAATTAGGCCTTGGTGTTAAACAAAAAAGGAAGCCAAAAAACGGAAAGCGGCGTTGAGTAAAAATGATTGGGCTCAACAATTAGCCGATGAATTACATAAGCCATTCAAACGAAAATTCAGAACTAGAAGAGTTATTGTCAATGGAATAGATGATATTTGGAGCGCTGACCTTGTAGAAATGCAGAGGTTTTCAAAATGGAATAAAGGATATAGATATTTATTAAATATCATTGATGTGTTTTCGAAATTTGCTTGGAGCATTCCTATTAAAAATAAAACAGGTAATACAATTACTGAATCATTTGATGATGTTATTAAAAAATCCAAACGGAAACCTAAATTTATTTGGGTAGACCAAGGGTCTGAATTCTATAATAAAACTTGTTACCAAAACTATTAAATGAATACAACAGTACAAAGCATTCAAGCATTAAAATGAAACCTATTGAAGCATCTATGAAAAAGAATGAAGGAACTGTTTATTTCAATCTATATGGTGATATGGAACCATCATCATCAAAAGTAAAATTCAAAGTTGGTGATAAGGTTAGAATTTCAAAGTATAAAAGAAAGGTATTTGATAAAGGATATATAAGTAATTGGACTAAAGAGGTATTCACAGTTGATAAAATCCAATACACAAATCCAATCACTTATAAATTAAAGGATCTCAGAGGTGAAGATATTGAAGGAAGTTTTTATGAACCTGAATTATTGAAAACCATACAGGATATTTTCCGTATTGATAAGGTCATCAAACGAGATTATAAAAAGAAACAAGCATTGGTAAAGTGGAAAGGATATAGTGATGAATTTAACAGTTGGATACCATTTAGAGATTTAAAGAATATATGAAATTGTTTTAAGTGAATATTATCTACATATATTATATCAATCGATACAGTATATGCTGTTTATTTGCTATTTTGTAGCCAAAAATATATGATTGTTTCTGGCTATTTGACACTAATCATTATATTTCTTGACCAAGTTTAAACGCGCATTTGTGAAACTATTTAAAATATTATATAACATATATGTATAATGAATAATGACGATATAATTAGAAATGTTGACAAAAAACTAGATGATTGTTATAAAATTGTTGATGATCTCAAAGATAAACTATTAAACTACCATCATAAAATTGACATGTTACATCATATGAAGTTTTTAAGATTGAACTCTAAAAATTTTCAACAAATAAATGGGGATATTACACTGAAAGATCTGATGAAATGTATTACAAACGATATAGAACTCGATAGATATGACACTTCACACGATGTTTAGGGATTTAAAAGATATATGAAATTGTTTAAAATAATATCTATAGTATTATATATGGAAAATCAAAATGTTAAGAGAGGTCGCGGTAGACCAAAAGTTTTCACACCAGAAGAACTAAAAAAACATAAAACCTTATGCATGTTAAATAAAGAGTGGTATTGTGACGTTTGCAAAACTGGTAAAAATTACACACTTGCTGGGAAATGGTGTCACATAAAAACAAAAAAGCACAATAAAAATGTATGTATAAAGAATATAAAAGGGAAAAATAATTCAAATAACACAAAAAAATAATCCAAATAACACACAAAAATAATTCTTTTCAATTATAGTTCGAAGGATCCATGATTGGATCATTTGAATTCTCGACTATATTTAAACGCGCATTTGTAAAACTATTTAAAAGATTATCTATAGAAATAACATAGATGAAATCAGAAAAATCTAACCTTATAGATATGAACAAGAGTGATCTTGAGAAACTTAGTAAATCAGAACTCATCAAATTGCTTTTAACGCAACAGAATAAGAAGCCTAAAATTATTGTGCTAGATGGTACCAAACCAGTTCCAACACCAAGAACTTACAAACCAGTGCCAGCACCTCGTAAGAGTGTAAATCAAATGGTTCAAGATTATGAAAACAGTATAATTCTTCCACCATTGGAATTCAGGGATAAACCAGTCCCAATGCCAAGGACTAAAAAAACAGCGCCAGCACCAAGAACTATTAAACCAGTTCCATTACCAAGGACTAAAAAACCAGTTCCATTACCAAGGACTAAGATAGAGCAAACAGATAAAGCTCTGAAAGGCTATACAAAGTCTTTTGAAATTAATATAAAAAATAACAAAGACCCGCTAGCACAACTACAAAACACAAGAGAAGCTATAGCATATCATATTAAAAATATACTAATATCCATGAAAGGTCTAAAATTTGTTGAAACGCTTAGGGTGGCATTTACAAAAATATCAGATAGTGAAATAGTGTATAAGACTGCATATTTCAACAGTGTAGCTCAAACAATTATAAATAATCTAGAAATTACGGTCATTATTTTTAAGAAGGCCGAGGAGCGAGGGCATTATCCCTTACATAGTTTTCATTGATAATTTCAATAGTACAAAAGTAAAGAAAAAAAAGAAGAATAAAGAATACAATACTTTTAAGTAAATTAAAATTAAAAATTAAAATTGAAAACAGTCAACTTTGCCTCGGAGAAGGCGGCCAAGAGTTTCCATTTAGATTGTAAACACGTTTTTTATTCAAAAGTTAATTAACTTAACATCACTTCTCATTCAATTTCTCGGATATATATTAGCTATTTTTATCTAACTTTCCGAAGATTTGTCTAAGGGATTGACGAAACTTTGCTTTAGTTATAAGGTGAAAACAAAAATTACTCTAAACGTTGAAAGGGAGTTTGAGTTGGTAACAGGGCACTCCTGCTTATCTTGTCGTTGTCGTCATTTAAGTGGCTAAGATAATCAGACTGAATTGGAAGCATTTTTGCGAGACAAGTTAGACAAAGTTTGAAATTGATGTGTCCATAGCTATTAAAATAACTTCTCGATTCATTTCTATTTTTTGTTTTTCAGCCGTTACACCCATTCCATCAGGTAAAGCTATGACTAACTGTCATGAACATTTATTTCTTATAAAACATACAATATCTTTTGTTGCCTCATTTTAAATTTTTATAAATGTTTGGTAAGAGTACTGCACCGAATATGAAACCAAGGAAATATGCAGTGTATAATTATTAACGTAATCGTATCAATAACAAAATTCTCGATTGTGATTGGTCATCCGCGCGCCTATTTCTTACGTAATTGGCGCACGGTCACGTGGGTGTCCAATGTACAGCTATCCAATTACAACTTTTTGTAATTGGATAGCTGTAATTGGACACCTACGTTGCGTGCGCGTCCTCCTACATTCAAACTGTATCCTAGGCGTTTTGAGTACAAATCAAAGGCTCCGGCCTTGCGAGCCAAGTCGTGAATATGAAACAACCATCGGTCCTTTTCCTACCCTACACAAGGTGGGTCCTTTTAGATTGTACATGTTATGACTACTTCCCTTATGTTGCAGATCCACGCACCAATATCTTTTACCAAAGAAGGACCTCTAAAACCTTAAAGCCTTCGTGTGTAGCAAGTCAACACAATGGAATTGTTTACTAGCGAAAATGAAAATTACGGGACAAACTTACCTTTTCCTTCATTATTATTGTCAGATATCCTTGCCAAACAATACTAACAAGTAAAAGAACCCCAACGTTTTCCCAAACCGACGCCTCAGCTCATCGAGCATTCGTAAACACAACAGCCGTTCAAAGCCGTAATGGCGGATTTGGTTTACTCCCATTTCAGACTCCATGTATGCTATTACCGAATTGTAACATATCCACAATTTAATATAAATTTAATTACTCGTGGCGAAGCACACGAGTTGTAAATCCGGCGTTGACTTTTCTTGTTTTTTTTCGTGTCACATTAGCGCATGCAAATTTATGCACGCATATTAAAGTCTCTATCGACGACTATATGGCTTTCGGCCATGAAATACATACCGTAAAATCACTCCGTGTGTGTACTCGAGAAGCAAGATAAAGAACTACTGCGTACAACTGCACACTTTCAAGACAATTCAAGGCGTTCATGGATGGATAGGAGCGTTTGATATTGTGTTCGCCGCTTATTCCTGTGGGATTTTTGCTCTGGCAAGTTCTGTGTTTTATACAGCTGTTTCGAGAAAGGTTGTCGGAAAAAAGCCTAAAAGTGCACGCGACAATCCCAAAAGGTATTGTGGGTAGTTTTACATTGTGGGTAGTTTTATGCGACTTCAGCATTTCAGGGAAAGCTGAGAAAATGGCACAAGACGCCATGGACGTATATGTTTGCGAGTGTTAAAAGAAAGCAACAAAAGTAGGTTCGACAGCTACAGTGTCATGAACGTGCCTTGCTTTGAAACTGTTGTTCAATTGAAGCAATACTTTTTGCAAAATTGTAAAGCGGAAATTTTTCCAGAAACCGACACGACTTTCCAAATCGGCTACTAAGTCGAAGAAAAAGAAATTCTCTATGTCGTCCGAAATCCAGCTCGCCGAGTTGTTTTCTTTGGTTAAAAACGGGAAGATAACAATGTGGGTAGATCCACATAAAGACGTTCCAAGCGGTTCTTTGGGTAAAAAGAGAAAAAGCATATAAGGAATACTATAAGCCACGTTTTGCACGTTTTGTTGCACCTGAAGTTCGGTGAGATTTTTTTCAAATGTTTAACTACAATGATTATGATTATTACTATTCTCAATTTGGTAATCCCAGTGCTCGAGATGATAACGTGGACGGAGAGGGAGAAGACAGCTACGGATCTTGCGTAGCACGGCTAAGAGGGAAGCATTCCTGAGTTTAAATTGCGCTGCTGGGCGCGGATGGTGGTAAGGAAATTTTAATTGTCGGGAGTAATTTTCACTTCTTTTGGTTAGATCTCATATCCACCATCAAGCCATATTTTCTTTAAGATTGTTTACTTGTTATTTTATAAACTGAGTTTTCAATCAAGAGTTGTTTGACAGATGTTTACAAAAATTAGCATAAAACGCATGCTTTGCACGTTCTTGAGACTGAAATAGACTGGACTGCTTGAAGCAGCTTCCATAATCACGAACTCCACGTGTGGATGTATGACAAAACTGTTTAACGATTTTACGTCGCCAGTATTCAGAATAAAGTAGCCGCTACTTCATCCACGCTATGTCCTAAAAATCGTCATTTCTCCATATGGCCCGCCATCTAAGATCATCACTGTACGGACGAGGCATAGCGGGTCTGATATATTTATTTGACTTATTAAAATTCATTGATCATATCCCAGATTACCTTTCGGGATTGTCGCGTGCACTTTTGCGCTTTTTTCCGACAACCTTTCTCGAAACAGCTGTATATTAAACTTGCCATTTGCTTAGCGATCGTGCTCCGGGTCGAGCTTAAGTGTCAGCTACTGAATCTAGTGAATGCAGTGTAGTCTTACTTTTAAACCCGTGTATACGTGAAAGCATGATGAACAGGTTATCGGCAAGGGTGTTTAAATAAAATTCACTCTCTCATTCGCTCCTTCCATCAGCTGTAAACTTAGTGAGCAAATGCTTTGTTACGAACACGTTTCGTAACAGGAACTCAACGTGAATCCAACGGTAACAATAATTAATTTTATGTAAAGGAATATAGACAACAATAAGCTTACAGATGTTTAGCATTTGGAGTTTTTAGTGCAACATTAAAATCGATCTAAGAGGATTTTGCAACCTAAACACGCGTTCTGATGTGTATTTAGGTTAAAATAATAAAATTTAGTTTGTAGTGCTCTTGGACAGCGCAGTGATTGAGTTTGTGGCTTAGTCCCGGACGGCCCGAGTTCGAATTCCCATAAAGCCCTCTTTTTTTTTTTCCTTTTTTTTTATTTTTTCGAACTGGACATTATGAAAGTGATGTACTTTTTTTTCGTTCGTCAAAAATCCTTACGTTTAATTTAAAAACATATATATATCGAACTGTGTCAGTGTGAAAACGTAAGCTTACGGCAATATTGCGTTACGCGTTACGCGTTAGCATTTCTTCTTCTCGGGTTGGCTCTTAGGAGCCTTTGATTAGACTAATTTTAAGCTTATGTTTCTCTGTAAAAGCACTCAAATCACTTGGGAATCAATGCTGCAATGAGTTAAAGGCGCCACGAGTTCAAGCTGTGTACAGCTTCTTGTTATATAAAGTTTACGATGAGCGAGTGACTTTTCTCCAGTAATCGCAATAAGTCGTATTCACGACTTAAAAAGACCGCATAGACTTTTAAATCTCGAATTTTGTTATTGATACGATTAAATAGTAATTGAACTTCTTGTCGTACAATTCAGGGGTAATCGTGCTCGTAATTTCAACTTGTCCTCGCGCTACGCGCTCGGCCGATTTGAAATTACTCGCCCGATTACTCCCTGAATTATACTCCACTCAGTCCGATTACTATTAATTATATTGCAAATCACTTACAAAGTTTAACTTTAATGATGATATTTGCCAACGTTTGCTGGATTATAGGTATTTCTATAAACACCTAATTGCAGAAACGTTGACATAGAAACACAAAACACCAAATAGGAATTAATTACCTTCATGATATTCACAGAGGATAAAGAAGAGAAATTGTTAGGAAATAAAAAAATACTATTCATTCGTGAAATAATTCATTCATTCATTCATTTGATAGAAGTTTGTACACAGTTGCCGTACATGATCGGTGTACTTTAAATTACAGAGTGTAGAAACTACGAAGTGATTAACGATGCCACACGAACACAGGAATACGACCAAGCAGACCAAGGAAATTACAGATGTGATGGGTTTCTACTGGAAATTAAATGGTACAGATTCACAGGAGCATCAGGAAGCCAGATGCCTAGCTCTTGTGTGCCAACAAACCGCTGTGGAACGCATGCGCCAGGTTGGCTTTCAGGAAATCATCCTTCCGTTGGTCAAATTAGCAACAGTGTTAAAGTGTGTTTTCACTGGAATGATAACTGCTGCCGTTGGTCAACTAACATTCGTGTCCGGAACTGTGGTGCATTCTACGTCTACGAGTTGAAGCCTGCACCAGAATGCAATCTGCGTTACTGTGGAAATTCAGGTAAGAAAGAAAAACTCGTTACTTTCGTCCGTGATGTGTTGACAGAATCTTTAGTCGATTGTAGTTTAATTGTAATTATTATTCTTTAAACCTCGGAGATACAGACTCACACCCTACTAATAAACACAACTTTAGTAAATTTAAGTTTAGATTTAAGCAACTTAAACCTAAGTTTAATTTTTCCTTAAACCTACATTATACTAGCTTAAGGCTTAAATTTAATGCAGGTTTAATGAAAAAATTAAACATAGCTTAAATCTCAATTGAGATTTAAGACACATTTATAATAAGGAAACCTAAATAATGCCTAGTTGTCTAAACATGACTTAAGAGCCAGTCCACGAATGATTCAAGGATTTTTGGAAATGGCCAGGAACAACCCCACCTCAAACTTGGTGTGGTGAAAGGTAGGCATGAGCAAGTAATGAAATCGATATTATTTTGCCTTTTAAATCTCATATGATCACGTGACAGCTAATTCAATTTTGACCCACCAGGGAGCCGTTTATGACAATTGAATTTTCTAAAATTAACCAACTTTGCAGGTCCCTGATCATAACAAAAGCAGCAGAATTTTTAAATGTGATAACGTTTCTTTGCTAGTCAACTCTTCTTCTTTTAAAATATAACGACATTATTCTCAGATTTTGCTTAACAGCTGAGAAATAGTTTTGAACAAAGAGGGTGGTTTTGTGGTGCTGAATATATATATATATATATATATACATATATATATATATATATATATATATACATATATATATATATATATATATATATGTATATATATATATATACATATATATATATATATATATATATGGATATATATATATACATATATATATATAAATATATATATATATATATATATATATATATATTATATATATATATAAACTACAAATAAACCACGCTTTCATCCCGACAAGCCTGTTTCGTGGTTGCCCACTCATCCCCTGGTGAATTGGATCCCCTGATGAGTGGGCAACCACGAAACAGGCTTGTCTGGATGAAAGCGTAGTTTATTTGTTTCTTTCCTCCATAAACATATACTTCGCTCTACATTAATGTATTGAGCACTGTTTTACGAATATCCAGTTCTACACTTTCACAGCGATTTCTTTGGGGAGTGGACTGTGAATCGCTGAACGACTGGGTAAAGTGACGCGATCCTAATTGCAGAATTTGTGTAAATGTCTCCCAAGAGCTTTCCACTATGAAGCCACAAATGCGTTGTATGTGTTTGTGTAAGTGTGGTTGTCTCAGTGGCCTAGTGGTTAAGGCATCTGTCCGGTTATCAGGGGACCCGGGTTCAACTCCCGGCTGAGGCACTTTTTCGCTCATAATCTTTGTGAAAATTTCTGTTCTCACTTTAACTGTCTATGTATATGTTTCAGAAATCGCTGTGAATCGCCTTCCTAATGAGAATGGGTTGGTGATCCAAAGATTATGAGGCAATTAGTTGTCTATATCTCGCTTGCCACACTAATTTGTATATATATATATATATATATATATATATATATATATATATATATATATATATATATATATATATATATATAAAGGTTTACACAAACGGTGAACTCTTCAGCAGAAGGATCCAAGGATACGACGCCACCACGTGAATTTGTAGATAAGTATAATAAAAAACGATGGGGCAAACTTCTTACTGGTCCTGACTGGTTTTAACGTTTCGGCCTTCTTCAGAAATTACTAAGAATTAAAAACTAAAAACTAAAAAGTATGTACAATGATTAAGTTATACAAGTTGTGACTTATATACGTTAAGCTACAAAAACAAAGGAAAACGAGGTTACGTAACATAACAAAAGAACTAAATAACAAGGAAAAATTTAACGCTAAAAATAACATACATGATGTGATAAAAACCTATATAAACCGTATATAAGTCGCAACTTGTATAACGTAATTATTGTACATAGTTTTTAGTTTTTAGTTTTTAATTCTTAGTAATTTCTGAAGAAGGCCGAAGGACGAAACGTTAAAACCATTATTATACTTATCTATCTATCTATCTATCTATCTATCTATAAATATTATATATATATATATATATATATATATATATATATATATATATATATATAATATTTCACAAGCACCAATATAAAAAAAGCGCAGTCTCCATGAATAAATATATACTATTCAAACTGGCCAATATGTTTCACGGAAGCGGATTAAGCGCTGGAATGTGACAGAAAGCATGGGATTCACACCAGTTAATATATTCAAGACTATAAATGTAAACATTCTCTTCTTGTGGGCCTCTTTTGCCGTAAAACCAACGGCCACCCGTTTCGAAGCGCGTTCCACTGTTCGGCTCAAGTTCCCGTTCTTCAGCGCTACAGCCACCGGTTCAACCGCCCCAACAACCTCTACAACTGGCCCTTCAGTTACGGCAACAAGCTCCACACGTTCAGCCTCAAGCTACCAACACAGGGGCAAATATATTTTCCGCTATTCAGTTGGCGTCACATCGACTGGTTTTTCGCGTTTGTAGGGTAGGTGTTGCTGAGTGCATTTTGAAATTATTTAGTCATGTTTGGGCCTCTATGGTCGTGTACGAATACTGAACTAGGTTCAGTTGTCAATTAGGTGTTCGATAGGTTCGTTTGGCCATAGCTGAACTTTGGGCCTCTCGGGTCCGGCACGAATATTGAACTAGGTTCAGGTGCCAATAGGTGTGTTTGGCCATAGCTGAACTTAATGTTCGGTGGAAATTCGTTTACTTTGGGCCTTTCGGGTCCGGCACGAATACTGAACTAGGTTCAAGTGCCAATAAGGTGTGTTTGGCCATAGCTGAACTTAATGTTCGGTGGAAATTCATTTACTTTGGGCCTCTCGGGTCCGGCACGAATACTGAACTAGGTTCAGGTGTCAATTAGGTGTGTTTGGCCACGCTGAACTTTGTGTTCAGTGGAAATTCATTTTCTTTGGACCTCTCGGGTCGGGCACGAATACTGAGCTAGGTTCAGGTGCCAATAGGTGTGTTTGGCCATAGCTGAACTTTGTGTTCGGTGGAAATTCATTTACTTTGGACCTCTCGGGTCCGGCACGAATACTGCACTAGGTTCATGTGCCAATAAGGTGTGTTTGGCCATAGCTGAAACTTGTGTTCGGTGGCAATTCATTTCCTTTGGACCTCTCGGGTCGGGCACGAATACTGAACTGGGTTTAGGTGCCAATAAGTGGCCATACAGTGTAGCTGAACTTTCTGTTCAGTGGAATTTCATTTACTTTGGACCTCTCGGGCCGGGCACGAATACTGAACTAGGTTCAGGTGCCAATATGGTGTGTTAAGCCATAGCTGACCTCTGTGTTCGATGGAATTTATTTACTTTGGGCCTCTCTGGCCAGGCGCGAATACTGAACTGGGTCTAAGTGTCAACAGGGTGTGATGGCCATAGCTGAACTCTGTGTTCGGTTGAGTCTTATTTACGTTTGGGCCTATCTGGCCGTGCACGAACTCTGAACTAGGTTCAGGTGTCAAAAAGGTGTGTTTCATAATAACTGACTTCAGTGGAAGTTATTTCACTTTCGACTTCTTTGGCTGGACACGCATACTGAACTAGGTTCAGGTGTCAATAAGGTGTGTTTGGCAATGGCAAAACTTGGTGTTCGGTTGAAATTTGTTTACGTTTTGGCCTCCCTGACTGGGCACTGGGTTTGGTTCAGGTGCCAATTAAGTGTGTTTGGCAATATCTCAACTTGGCATTCGGTGGAAATTTATCTACGCTTGCCCCCCCCCCCCCCCCCGGTCGTGACACGAATACTGAACCAGGTTGAGGTGTCAGTTAGGTGTCTTTGGCAATAGTTCAATTCTGTGTTCGGTGGAAATTTATTAAGGTGTGAGCCTCTCTAGTTGGGCACGAATACTGATCTAGGTTCAGGTGTCAACTAGGCATACTTGACAGTTCCTGAGCTCAGTGTTCCGTGGGAATATCTTTAAACTTGGGCCTCCCTGGCCGGGTAGGAATACTAATTCAGGCCCATGTATTAATTAGTTGTGTTTGGTGATAGTTTGAACTCAGTGTTTAGTGGAAACTTGTTTACCCCTGCGCCTCTCTGGCCGGGGATGAATTCTGGATTACGTTCAGGTGTTAATTTGGTGCTTTTGGCGGTGGCTGAACTCAGTCTTTACTCCCTATTGGATTCATTTGTTTTCTCTTTTCGTTCTTTATGGACCACACGCCCAGGGGGGCTTCCCACCTTTCCCACCAGTGAGTTTAATTGTCCCGGGACTATCTAAAGCCCTTAGTGCCCGACTCTTGCAGTTGTTGCCGGGACTCTTACTCTCTACTGGTCCCCGGGGGACTCCCAGCTCTCGCCCGTCTTCTCTTCGGTGTCTTTTAGCTGTCACCCTAGCCTCAATGGGAGATTGTACCCAACTTAACCCCAATGGAAGCAGTCGCATCTTTTCACGAACGGGTAATCCAATCGACAGCCCTCCTGGGGACCTGTGATCTGGCATCAGTCCCGGATAGTGAACATGTTGTTGTGAGAGAACTGCTTTGTGCTGCATCAGGCACGACTCCCCCCCCCCCCCCCCCATGGGTACATGACCCAAAGGGGACCACATGGAACAGCTAGGAATGCAATGTTAGCGTTGGGATGCAATGTTAGGTTTGGGAGTAAGGTTTGGGAGTAAGGTTTGGGGAAGGATAGTGAGATATGGGAAAATGGGTCGCTTCGGTGGGAGGAGGCTGCGGGACTACGTTCCCGGTGCCTTGCGGAGTGATCCACCTCATTGTTCATACACAGAACAATGGGTCCAATCCTTTCCCAATTCTTAATCATTGATCCGTGAAACAAAGGCCAGTTTGGATATACTACCATTCAAACTGGCCCATATGTTTCACGGAAGCGGATTAAGCGCTGGAATGTGACAGAAAGCATGGGATTCACACCAGTTAATATATTCAAGACTATAAATGTAAACATTCCCTTCTTGTGGGCCTCTTTTGCCGTAAAACCCACAGCCACTCGTTCGAGGCGTGTTCTCAGAAAATAGGGAGGGGGAGTCTGGGTTGGGTGGGGGCGCTTGTTTGTAGCTGGGAAGAGTCTATGGATAATTTTTTGAGCGCCCACCCGCCCATCCCTCCGCGCGATATCCTTCCTGGCCTTTGCTCCGGATCCACCTCATTGTTCATACACATAACAATGGGTCCAATCCTTTCCCAATTCTTAATCAGTGATCCGTGAAACAAAGGCCAGTTTGGATATACTACTATCACAAATGAAGACAAATTGTAAATTTTGTCAATACCTATATTTCGGCTGCATTCAACAGCCTTCATCAGGGTAAAATGGTCGTTACAAAAGCACGCGCCATAATACTTTTAAAACTGTGGAATATAACAATCGCGAGAACGGACAAATCAAACATCTAGACAACGCGCTTAATCACGCGCGCGCAACAATAAACAATCCCGGACGTACGCACGCGCTAATAAGCTAATACTGTTACGTGCGCCTAGAGCGCTTTCTTTGACCAAAGAAAAAGTCATTGTCATTGAGACCATACGGGCTCAAAGTGTTCAGCTTATACGCCCATTGCCCCTCCTTTTCCCTCAATTCTCTTTCTCCATTCACCCTATCTAGTATCTGAATCTTCACATCCGTAAACCCGTTATGTCCTTCACTCCACAGATGCTTATAAAGCAAGTCATCATTCTCGCGATTTACTTGTTCAAGATTTTCATGACGCCTGATTAAATCTAAGTCGAAACTTAGTCGTGATAGATCCTACATATTGTAGTCCACAGATCTTGCATGTTATCAGATACACCACATCACATAAATTACAATTAAGACTATAGTTAATGGAATATCTTTTACCAGTGGCAGTGGAAACAAAAAAATCTTACATGTTCATGTAACCACACACCTCACATCTCCTCGACCAGCATTTGCTTACTCCTCGTTGTAAATGTTCTCCCGAGTTCCTGTTTAACTTTGCATGGACCAGATAATCCGCCAAACTTTTAGGTTTTCTAAATGCTGATGCTGGGGATATTCCTTTTTTTTATTGCTGTGTTACACTGCTCATTACATGTTTTTGGCTATAACACTAATACAGTGCTTACGATATGCTTACATTTCACACTTATAACATATTAACACTACAGACTGCACTTATTTATTAATAGTACCGTTATCAATTGGTAACAAAAAAAAATAAAATTAATAACGTTCACAGAAACGCATACACACACGTTAAATACATTCGTTAGTTATGACACCTTATAGAAGATATTTTACAGTTTTCTTTGAAACTATATTTCATATACATTAAATTGTCCACTTCAAAAATTTTTGTAGCTAATGGAAACACAAAGTTATTAAAAATTAACAAGTTTAGATACATACTGATACATGGTATGGGAAAAAAAATAAAGAAAAGTAAATAGACTGTTCTCGAAGGCCACCAGACTCACATAGCTAAGAAAAACTACAGATTACTGTCGCGAGTAAAGGCTCCCCACTTCCTAAAACATAAGTGAATATTTCGAATATAAAGTTCTCGGAATGGGATAGAGTGCATTGATTTAGACCAATATATGTGGTATCTAGCAATAAGGAGAAAGTGGTGAAAGAGAAGGTTTGAAGTATTTTCAACTAAGCCCAAGCAAACAAGAAATGAGAAGTTTTCAGTTGAGAAGCAAGAATGGCTATAAATCCAATCTTTAACTTCGTTCCAAAAGCTGTGTACATTTGGACATTCCCAAAACAAGTGAACAAGAGTTTCCGAATTTTTCTTGCAGAAGGAACAAAGGTCACTTTGTATAACACCAATTTTAAACAAATAACTATTGGTGGCTATTCTTCTATGGAGGAGTTTAAATTGGAAGTTTTGCAATTTTGTTTCCCGAGTACATAGAAAGGGCAAGTTATATGATTTACACCAATCTATTTTATCAAGATCATAATGTTTAGAGTCCGAGAGCCATTTGGTTTGGCTTTCAATTGGAAGTGAAGCTTTTCGTTTCACGAGTATTTTATAGGCCGATTTGCAGAATTCCGATGACATCATCAAATTTTTGGTGCCATCGTCAGAGTTCAGCGTTGGGTGGCGAGCACGGACGTTTTTCAAAACAGAAATTGCACAAACAACACTATAATATTGGAGAAAATTTGTTTTCACAGAATACTTTTTCTTAAAGGTATCAAAAGTTAAGAATTTGGAATCCTTATCAAGAAGGTGGTCGACAGTACGAATATCTGCCAAATACCAGTTTCTATGGTAGAAGGGTTTATTGTTAATGCGTAAAAGAGAGTTATACCATATTGGCATTTGAGAAAAGTTGTTCGGTTCTTTTATAAAGCTGAGATTTGACCAGATTTCAATAAGTTCTTTAAAAAAGGGTTCCTCTAGTTGCAAAAAGGGAATCTCATCTATTTTAAGGTTACCTGTAAAGATTAGTTCGGCATAGTGCTCCGCTAAAAAGAAGTTCAAAAACAATTTCCATTTTCCTTTATTTTCCTGATCTAGATATTTGTTAATCCATTTCGCCTTTAGAGCTTGGTTAAAGCTCTGAATGTCCAACATTTTTAGACCCCCCTCAGAATAATCATTAATCATTTGTGTTCTTTTAATTTTATCACTTTTTCCATTCCACAAAAACTTGTACAATAGACTTTTTATGTCCTTAAGGAATTCGTGTGACGTAGGCAGTGGAGACATGATATATACTAGCTGCGAGGCAAGCAGGCTCTTAATAACTACAATTTTACCGAGGAGGGTTAGTCTTCTAAACTGCCAGTTTTCAATTAAGTTGGAGATTTTTTCTTTCTTTTCTCGATAGTTCAGTGTTACGGATTCTTCTTTAATAGTGGAGAACCAGACACCCAGTGCTCTAACTTTATTGACGGCCCAAGTGATTTTCTGATAGGCAGCTATAATCCTTTTTTGAAGACGTAGTGAACCAATCCAAAGAGCTTCTGTCTTTTCATAATTGACTTTTAATCCCGAAATTTCTGCGAACGAATCAAGCAAAACAAAAAACTGTTGCATCGACATGTCTGAACCATCGAGTATTAAAGTGGTATCATCAGCGTATTGACTGACTTTACACTCTTCATCTAGGATGCGAATTCCCTTGATTTGCTTGTGGTTTCTAATCGCAGTACCTAAAATCTCAACACATAAAACAAAAAGGTATGCGGACAGAGGGCATCCCTGTCTAACTCCTCTTCCGAGATGGAAAAATTCCGATGCTCACCCATTGTTTCGAATACTGCTACTTATATCTGTATAGAACAATTTAATCCAAGAGATAACGGAAGAGCCAAAGTTGTAAAAAGCGAGTGTTTTCTCGATGAAAGACCATTCTAGAGAGTCAAACGCTTTTTCGAAATCAACAAAGAGTAACAGACCAGGAATATTCTGCAGTTCTGTATAGCTTATTATACTATTAAGTAACTTGATGTTTTCACTGATTGTCCTACCTTTAAGGAAGCCTGTTTGGTCATTGTTGATTATTTCTGGTAGAACTCTTTTTAATCTAGCAGCTATAGCTTTAGCCGCTATTTTTTAATCGGTATTCAAGAGACTTATAGGTCTCCAGTTTTTCAAAAATTGTTGAAGTTTGTTTTTCTTTGGTATCAGTGTTATCGGCCCTCTTCGTTGTGAAATGGAAAGATAACCTTTAGAGAAAGACAAGTTTAAGGAAGCTAGCAAATATGAAGAAACATCGTTCCAAAAGACTTTGTAGAATTCTGCCGGAATGCCATCCGTCCCAGGAGACTTACCCGCTTTCATTGTCTTGAGACTCTCTAAGCACTCAGCTAATGTTAGGGGACCTTCACATGACATTTTCTGATTATAGCTTACCTTAGAATCATTCACATCGGAAAAAAGGTATTTTCGCATTCGTTGGAAAAATTATAACCTATTCTGGAGGTGTAAAGAGACTCGTAAAATTTTTTTGCTTCCATTAGAATTTCCGGATCTGTTGAAATATTTGTATTGCTCTCAGTTTTTAGATTCCTTATAGTTTTACTGTTAAAATGTCGCTTTTCCAGGCTATGGAAGTATTTTGTATTCCTTTCACCATCATTGTACCATTTCACTTTAGATCTTAAAATGGCCCCTTGGGTTTTGTAGCCAATTATCTCCTCTCATCGTGCTTCTTTATTCTTAATTCAGTGTGTAAGGTTTTTTCATTTGTTTCTGATAAATTTCTTTCGTCGAGTTTTTTTCAATAGTTACAATTTCTTCCTCTAAAGAAAGCTCCTTTTGTTTGAGGTGTAGCTTTTTTGCTGAAGCGTATCTGATTGAAGCTGCTCTGATTTGCATCTTAATTACGTCCCACAATAATATTGCATCAACTTCATTCTGATCCTTATATTCCTTTGAGACGTCGATTATAGTTTTCTTAATTAAAGTGACATAGTCGGTTTCGGTAAGGAGGTGCGTGTTTAATTTCCCAAAACCTGGTCCTCTGCGATTAGTTGTAGCGCTTATACAAACTGTAATCTTTGAATGGTCGGTCCGGAAACCGGGTAAGATTTCAGCTTCGAGAACGTTTGGACATAGGGTTTCGGAGATTAAAAAATAATCTAAACGGCATTGAATTTTCGGTTTGTTCCTTCTCCACGTAAAACGCGTAGCGTCTGGATTGAGTGCTCGCCAAATGTCCATTAATTCAAATTTTTCTTTTAGATGTTCAACTTCGTCTCTAGATTTCCAATGTGTGGTGGGGACACCACCTTTTTTATCTTTGTGGACATCATAAACTAAGTTAAAGTCACCGCCAAAAATTAGAAAGTCGCACTCAAAAGAAGTCAGCCTTTCACTCACTTTTTTAAGAAAGTAGCATCGTCTTGATTAGGCGCGTAAACGTTCACAAGCGTCAAGATTTCGCCTTTTGTCTCAATGTCAGCGATAATAAATCTTTCCTCAGGATCGGTAAAGGATCTCAGAATATTAAAATGAAAATTGTTGTTGTTAAAAAGTATACCCACGCCAGCTCTAGAACTCGAAAAGTTGGTAAACATTGTTAAGTATCCCCATTCAGAACGCCAAATGGCTTCGGAGTCACTTGTACTATGGGTTTCTTATAGAAAGTATATAGAAAATGTTTTCTTCCTTAACCAAAGAAAAGTTTCCCTTCTCTTTGAATTGTTGGACAGGCCTCTCACGTTTAGGGAGCACACTAGTAGATCATCACTATGCGTTGAAGTTCGCAACATATTGGAAAGTAGGTGTTGCAATTCCTTTGTGAGAGGTGCCTAGAGAACAGCTACCTAACAACTGAGGTGTGTCATAGCAATTAGGGCTAAACATAATTAAGCCACAAATTATGCACAGAGAAAAACATATCAAACAGAAAGGACACAAACACATAGATACAAGAAAAAAAATAAAACAAAGATCTTGGGCAGTTTTCCTTCGGGTTTTGGCTTTCTTACCGGTACTTACAATATCTAGTTTCGGCTTTCCTAAGCTCCAAGATGGAGGCCCAGTAATTTAAATTTGCATCATTGACATAAAGGAACATTATGATAACAAGGATACTACTCTATTGGTTGTCCTGGAGCGATGTAATTTCCGTTGACGAACAGTTTATCAGGTTGTGCTTTGCTAAAATAAGCGTTAAAACCTTTTTCCTTGGCTTCTTGAAGTTTCTTTAATTGGCCTTTTCGTGACTCGTATAGTTCTTTCGGGATATCATTAAATACATGGTAGTTCTTGTCCTTTAGGTGTTTACGCGCTTGATCCATCACTAGTTGTTTGTCGGCAAAGCAGAGGAATCTTGCTATAATTGGACGTGGCTTTGAACTGTTTGGTTTTCCAAGACGGTGAACTCTTTGGAATTCGATTGTATCGCCTGGCCTGTCAATCTTGAGTTGTTCTGCTAGAAAGTTAAATACAACCTCTTTGGTGTTTTCAGTTGGCGAGCGAGGGCCATCAGTGATCTCATTAGCACCGTTAAAAGGATCGATATTTTCTCGTATTCCCACAAACTTGAGATTTTCTCGCCTGGAGTAGGTCTCCATATATAGAATCTGTTTCTTTAACTGTTTAATTTCGTTTTCGGCCTTTTTAGTATCGCGTTTGATGTCAGAGATGTCCTCGTCATTAAAGTTTACACTTTCCTCAATTTCTTTGACAGACTTGTCCAAATTTTGGGTCTTTTCTTTTAGAACGTGGACTTCCGAGTCAATTCTACTGACAGTGGCTTCGATACTGGCGATTGACGTGTATACCTGGTTCAGACGGTTTTCAATAACATCCAGCTTTTCCAATTTCTTTAACACAGTCTCCATTTTCCTTCCCAGATCTTCGGCCATTTCTAAGTCTTCGAAGACTTCGTCGTCGGTTTCGGCTGTGTACGTATTCTTTGCTCCTTCTTTTATTCTTTTCTTGTCCGGAGAGTCTGTAGATTCTTTAGAAGACGTTGGTTTGTCTTTCCTTTTGGTGGACATGAAAATTGCGAGCTGTTTGGGCCACCGAAGTTGGAGCTCGGCGAAACACGTCTACTCCGCAGCCATGTTGTAGCCAGTCCCCAATATGGGGATATTCCTAATGGCTCTGCTGCATCTATCTGATGACTCCAATATTGGGTGCAGCTCTTTTAGTATTCCACCAATATTCGGTATTACTAAGCCAGGATGGTATGTCCCAACAAAAGGTATTTTTTGGATTCGATCAGCGTGTTCATCAGACAGTGCCGTTGGTGGCGGTAGAAATAAAATTGAAACTAAATTAAGGAGGGGGGGGGGGGAGGGGGGTGGAATGATCCTGCTTCTGATTGGCTGCATAGAATTTTTTTTCATGCCGGCATTTCGTATCAACTCAGATCTCTTGTTGAGGAGTGTGGACCCGTCAGCAGTTAAAGTGGTACTATGATCAAAATTTTGCACTTCCCTTTCTCTTCAGTTTTGGAAAGTAGAAGTACTGAATACTTAGCATGCCAAATTTTAAGTTCAAATTCCAACGGGAAAAGCAGTTATTTTAAACGTAAAGTTCAGCTTCGGCTTGCCGCCATTACTCGATTTAAAAATGGCCGAGTACCACATAGAGAGCTGGATCTAGTTGGTCGAGAGGAAGATGACGTCATATTCGCAACACAACAATGGTCGCTTAGTTGCGTGGAAAGGCTGATCTCGCATCAACAAGACCTTTATTTTAATCTTGGTGGTTCTAGGGCCAACTTTATGCCGAAGATGTTTTTGTAAACGTTCGAGAAGATGCCGCCTAGTAATTTTCGTACAGCACGGGCGCCGAAACATTCTCAAAAGGCATAATTTCTTTACACAAATCGTCTACCAGCCAGTTTTGTGAGAGCTCGACGCACCGAACCGCTCAAGATGGATACTTTCTTTTGACAATATCAGGGGAAACTCAACCGGTAGGAACCGCTTTTTAATAGTTTACTACTGCTACTACCACGAGATTTACTTTCCAAGGGAATGCGAGAGACTAAGAGCGCTTTCCATTTGTTAGAATTGACCGGCCCGAAAGAACTGGTTCTCACTGGTCTAAATGGAAAGGCAAAAGGCCGGTCCGCGTGAACACGCGCGTGGGAATTGCGTGTATTGCGCGCAGAAGTGACGCAAACAACAAACATACATACATACATACATACATACATACTTTATTGTAACTCCCTGTAAGGGTTTTTCAGTTACAGAAATATCTAACTAAATGACTAAGGTAATAACTACCCGTTAAAAAATTAAAATACAATAAGAAAGAAAAAAATACAATAAATTGAATTGACTATTTACAAATTGAGACTAATTAGAAAGCAGTAAAGTGGCGGTGTTGTTAGAAAATATGCCAGCTCTCCTGGCGTAGTCCATGAGCCAAATCTTGAAATGTGGCTAAAAATTCATCTTCGTAGCACCCCTTTGCGGACCAAGTGTATTTGGTATCAAATTGAAGCTTATGATCCATAATTTTCGATCTCACTTGTTACCAGCTTAGTAACTGATGCATAAGGGAGATATAGTGGTGTTTTCATGGGGGAGTGGGTTGGGAGATTTTTTGTCTCATGGACATCCTAGCTATTTCAAACTACGATAACTTTGCGAATACCCATCCATAATGCATGAAACTTGACTATGTTGTTTATCCAGAGGTCATCTACTAACATCCGCATTTTTGTTTACTGCACATGTTGCCATGGCAACTGTTTCTATGGAAATGGATACAAAATGAGAAAAATCATCATTTTGTCAATGTTTCTGCTACATTTTAAAGGTGAATTATCACAAAACACCTTATACAGAGGTTTTAAAACACGTTTTACCAGAGCCAAGGTGTTTTCGTTGTTAAATGATGCCTTTAGAAAGCTCCATTTCATTTTTTGGGGGGAGGGAGGGGGAGGTCCCGTTGTTCCCTGTCAAGACGTAATCGGAAATGCAAGGTTTATGGCCATACATTGACCACTTTATTAGGAACACTTTTGAAATCTAGCTGGCAAGAAGACCTGTTCCGATTGTGTCTATCACCTACCGTCATCTTGAGTTCTTGTTTATGTGTTTTCATGGCAATGACTGCCAGGCCAGGATAACAGATAAAGAACATGGATAACAAAAATTTTCTCAAAGTCAATACAATGCAAAATTCCTCAATGCCGTTTTCACAAGCATAGTATTGCTACTGAAGAAAAAAAAAAATTATTTTAAAATAAAGAAATATATATGTTGTATTATTTAAAAATCATATCTTCTTGAATGAAGACTTGCAGAATTTAGATCAAAGAAGGCAAAAACTGTGGAATATAAGCATACTAACTGAGCAATGTAGTTAAAGTACGAATTATCTCGTCAAAATCGCGAAAATGCGTACTGATAAATTAACTGAAAACAACCCGTACAAAACTAGAATGACAAATTTTATAAGCAACGCTTTTCAATGAAATTTCACAGAATCTCGATTAGAAGAAAAAGAAAAACGATAAAATAAGAACACTTAAATCAAATACAGTCAAAACCTTTGTAAACAAGCGCTAGATTGTCTAATCACAGTAATTTTTTAAGCCACAAATAAGTACTAAAGTCTTATCGCTTTGCAAAAAAAAAAACAACAACAAACGCCGAACAAACTATAAAATCAAAACTATAAAATCAAAACTATAAAATCAACGTTGTACTCGCCTTTTCGAGGAATAACATTGGCCTTTAATTTTACGGCTGATTTCTCCATCCACTTAGTTTAATCTCTCTTTCTTCATTGAGTCTTTTTGATACCTCGTGGAAGCTTTAAGATCTTTAGCGTGTTTTCGGATCTCTGTCAGCCGATGTCAGCCATGCATGGTGAAACTTTGCTGGTTTTCTTCATTGTTTTCTTCATTTATGTCGTTAAATATTTTATCTAGCTAATAAAATTCGCTTTCGCTTTGGTAGCTTTCGTCTGGGTCCATATTTGATGAGAAAATTCAATAATACCAGGGCTCACAAGCTTAAAACAACGGAGTCACAAATTATTGCGATCAGGCAACTACGCAACCTGGGCGGAATCGATGAGTGAGCGGGCAAGATCGAAATTTCCGCCCACTCCCGGAACCAATCATATTGCAGGATTCGCAGAATTCCGCCCGCTCGCGCTCTGAAAAAAAAATAAATTTAGATATTGTCCGGATGTATTCAGATATATAAAAAATCAGGACCATTTTCTACTTAAAACAGCTTAAATTAAGTACAGTTCATGCCCATTTTAGGCTGTTTTGACACTTCCTCTACCCAAAATGCATTTCAAGTTTAAATAGTCCCACAATACACTTCGGTATTATTGGAAGCTGAGTCAGCCATCTTGAAAACTGAATGTCTGGCTAAAAGGTAAGAAATTCCTTTTTTTTACTCTACAAAATGTTACAGAAGTGCATGTTATGTTATTGCTGAATTGCTTTACAACAAGATGACTTGTTTATACGTGAATAATCTATTAAACTTGCTTTTTGTGATGAAATCATACCTAAAAATTCTGTAAGTACATCGTCGAGTTTTAGTGAATTTTTCTTCAATGTTTCGTGAATGAAATATAATTACGATTGATTTCTGCAAATTCGTCAAACAAACAATCAAAGTTTTTAACTTTTTAATCAGTAGCACTTGCATTTACATCGCTTTGGGGTTTTGTTTTAATGTTCATATGCATAGTTCCACTCTTATGTAAACAGTTTAATGGTGTTTTTCAGATTCAAACATGTAGAAACTCTGCTTCATAACCCCGAGATGAGATGACAGAAATTAATCTGAACTCAAGGAAACGTAAATTACCCTGTACTACTCCAAACTGGAATAAGTGCATCTGCCATGTAGAAAATGTCACGGGACCGTTAATCTCGTTTTCTGAAAAAAGCTGGAATACATTTGAGAGGTGTGCAAAACGGCGAAAAGATGCTATATGGGCTCAATTGGAGGGTTACTGGCGAGTTGGGCCGAGTAGGGGACACTATCATCGGAAATGCTATCAGGTTTACACTGACAAATCGAAAATTGCGACAGCGGAGAAACTACAACATAATGTCACGGAAAATGGAGATGACCATGATCAGGCTTCTACTGCTGAACCTGCAAACAAACGAATCTCAAGATCCCAGTTTGAACTGTTCGATATTGCAAAATGTGCTATTTGTCAAAAGGAAAAGATGAAGAAATGTACGAGATCCAGAGAACCGCTAACGTTGAATATGACCGAGTGTGGAAGTGTTTCACTGATGAATGCTGCTCAGATTAGGGACGACAAACGTCTTTTAAAAGAGATTCGTGATCAAGACACCATTGCTCTCGAGATCAAGTACCATAAGTCCTGTTATAGAGATTACGTTCGCCCAAATAGCCTTGAGAACTTTGAGGAACAGAATTGTCAAGAGGAGGACTTAACTACCGGTAGCTACAACAGAGCGTTTGTCAAGGTCAAGGAGTTGGTGAGACTGAAAGTTATAGAAGAGTCACAGGCCGTTACGATGTCGAAACTGTTAGAACAGTACGTTAATTACTTGAAGGAAGAGGCAATCGATGCTCCCAACTACAGATCTTCTAAATTGAAAAGTCGCCTGAGGAAATGCTTTGGAGACAGTTTGTCGTTTCGACTGCCCCTTGACAAAACACAATCACAAATTGTCTATAATGCACACATAACAACTGGCGAAGTCGTAGAAACCATTATGAACAGTAGTGAACACAAATATGACGACACAGACAGAGTAGAAATAGAAGCTGGATCAGATGAGAAGGATGATGAGAAATTTCTTCAGGTTTATCATGCAGCAAAAGTGATTTGCACTCTTATCACTGGCATGAAAGCAGAAATGCCTTGGCCACCAATGACAGGAGATTTAGATTGTGACAGTGCCATAGTGCGAGACCTATTGTACAATATGTTAGCCTGGATTTGTTCCTCTGATGCTGAGTACAGTGACACTAAAGTCTGATGTTACTCCTGATGTTCATCAGGTTGTCCTTTCTCTAGCTCAAGATCTCATACATTCAATTAGTTGCAGTCGAATTAAAACACCTAAGCATGTCACCCTACCCTTGATGGTAAAGAGCCTTACAGGAAATTCTGAGTTAATTACTATGCTGAACAGGTTTGGCCATGGTCTCTCCTACTCCCAAATAAAAGAACTAGAGACTGCGCTGACAGAGAGAGAAATCGAGAAGCAGCAAGATGGTATCCTAGTGCCTAGTACATGTAGCATCGGAGTTCCCGGTGTGTTTTGTTGGGACAACAATGATCTGCTTGAGAAAACCTTGTCAGGTATAACATGAATTCATAATCATCTCATTATTTTCTGTATTGTCTTCAGGATTTTTATACATAGGTTTATCTAGTACTCAAGTATCATGCGTTTCATTCTCTCTCCAGGCAAAGGAACGACACACTGTACGAATGGCATCGTAATCCAGCGGAAGCCCCTCACCTGCGCCCTTCCTCCAAACATGGCTGCTGACAAGTCTCGACCATCAAAGAGCCGTTCACTGACTTGCATCCCGACAGATGTCCTTCTGTATCACTCTGGTACTCGACAAGGACCGCACCCATTAAATATCTGTATCCGTGATGTCATAGAGATCACTCCTGAGACAGCAGCATATGCAAAAGCGATCGACTTTGGATGGATGTTATGTAGGCAGCCGATTCGAGACACCCTCTTTACATTTGATGTTGGTCAAAGGCAGGTAATACCGGACTGGACAGGCTTTAATATAAAGTTCCAGCAAGATATCCCACGGGAAAGCATAGATGGCTATTGCCAAGTAATTAAAGCCAGTCCAACAGAGATACCCAGGGTGTATACTGTTCTTCAGAGATCCCTGCAAATGGCCAATCAGTTAGGGCAACAAGAAGCTATCGTGGTGCTCGACCAGACAATATACGCCAAAGCCCTTGAAGTCATCTGGCAAAACCAGAGACAATTCGATCGCTTGGTTCTAAGGATGGGTACGTTCCACACCATGTGTGTTCATGGCGGCGATCGGGAAGCGGTTTGGTGATGCTGGTCTGGGTGACATTCTGACGGAGAGCGGTGTTGTTGGCTCTGGGTCTGTTGCCGGTGTTCTCGAAGGTCGCCACTACAATCGAGCTTTGCGTACACACAAGGTAAGTTCAATAGCAAATGAGCATTATTTGTTATTGTAAAAACCAATTATAAAATTCAAAAGTGTCTCTGATGGAAACGCAATTTTTAAAAATGTTAGTAACAACCCGCACAATAAACCTCTCAACCAACATTCTCCATCTCTATTTCAGATCGTGTTTGAAGCGCTGCAAAGACTCCAGTGGAAGAATTTCAAGTCCTGGCTTGTGGGCCGCGGTCACCAATCCAGTTGCATTACACTCGCGATTGCCATAGAAGACATCAGAAAAGACTTCTTTGCAGATAAATTCAACAAGCTCCTGAGCATGGCCGACTTCGTAAAGATCTTTGATCTGTATGAAAAGTTCAGCAGAGAAGACAACGGTCCTATGAAGGCGTTCTGGAGTTCGTACATAGATATGGTGTCCTTACTGATGTCCCTTATCAGAGCAACAAGAGAAGGCAACTGGCCTTTACATCTGGAGTGCATCAAACAAATGCTCCCATGGTACTTCGCCTATGACCATATTAATTATGCACGTTACCTGCCTGTTTATCTGATCCACATGATGATGTTACCTGAGACCCACCCTCAAGCTCAGATGATGCTAGAGAATGGTGACTTTGGCATACAGAGAACGATGATGCACGGTTTTTCCCAGCTGCCTGTTGATCAGACCATCGAACAGACACTCAACAGAAGTACAAAAACAAAAGGAGGAATCTTTGGGTTCAGTCTGAGAAAGAGTGCTGTGCAGCGTTGGCTTTTAACAGCGCATTCCCGCGCTACGTTCGTTGACAAGTGCCGAATGATGACAGGCAATACTAAACAAGAAGAAAATCGTCTACACAAGGAAACTGGATGCTCCCGGATGAGACGAGAGGAAGAAGATGTTAAGAAGGTGATGGAAGTGGTCAGTAACTGGAATGACCCATTCGAATAATCTGAAGAGCTTGTCAGCATCAGCTCCGGTTGTGTAGCAAGCGACAACATCAAGCAGGATTTACTCACAGCCAAACAGAAAGGAATAGATGCTCTAACCAAATTTGTAGAGGAGAGATTGCTGTCAAGCTCTACCGGATTTTATGACACTCTTTCTAAATTGAAGCTGGAACTTTTAGTGATGTACAGAAGAAGACGTCTTTGACAAAGGAAGGAAAGACCGTTATCTTGAGAGCGGACCGTAATCTATTTGCACGATTACTAGTGATTGGTCAGAGTCGGAAGATGGATCTGCGTGAGTAACTAGTGCACGAGCTTGGTTCTTTACTCTGGTCGTTGGCTTTGTTTGATGGATCCCTTGCAAAAATGAATAAAGCAACTCTTCCTAAGCTTATTGAGGATGGCGTAGAATGTCTACAGCACCTGCCGGAACGAACAACAACAGTCATCATCGATGCTATGGCCATGCTACAAACGCTTAGCAAGATCCCAGACAGATTCGCTGACCTGGCAGAGATGGTACTAAACAGAATCCTGATGAGTGCAGGAGAGGCTACAAGAATCGATTTTGTAGGAGATCAGTATCCCAAAGTCTCGATAAAGAACATTGAGAGGGAGAAGAGAAGTAGTGGCGGCCATCTGACAGTTACCATCACAAGCCCGCAACAGCTTTGTCCGCGGCAATGGAGAAAATTCATGTCGACTGGAGCCAATAAGGAAGGTCTTTTGGACTTTCTTGTCAATGAATGGTCAACCAATCAAGCCTTTGCTCTGAAGATTAGGAACCGAACAGTCTACATCACCCACGGAAACCGTTGTACCAGGCTCGATGTTTCGGATGGTGGAGTAGTAGCAACTGAGGCATTGGAATTGTACAGCACTCAAGAAGAGGCAGACACCAGAATGTTCTTACATGCTTTCCATGCTTCTTCCAATGGGCATCAAGGAGTCGCAATAATCTCTGACACAGACGTTGAAGTGTTGGCATGCCACCATCAAGCCGCCATTCCTGCTGAAATAACTCTAGTCAGTGGCACAAGAAGTAGGTCGCGGCTCGTCAGTATTCCTCGTCTGTGTGACAAGCTGGGTCCCCACATGTGCTAGATTCTCCCGAGCCTACATGCCCTGATGGGATGTGACTCCATCAGTGCATTTGCTGGAAAAGGGAAAAAGAAGGCCCTGGAAATCGTTAAGAATGATGAAGTCATTAGAAACAGTGTAGAAGTCCTTGGTGAGAGTATTCCTTTCAGCGAGGCTCAAATAGTTAAGCTGGAAGAGGCCGTTTGTAAGCTTTATAATGAACGCCAATGTACCCGCGTGAATAAGCTGAGGTACAGGATGTTCTGCAAAGGCAAAAATGTGCAGTCCCATCAGCTTCCTCCAAGAAGTGCCGCCTTGAAGCAGCATCTCAAGCGAGTAAATTATCAAGCCCATATTTGGAGGCGTGCTCTACATCCACAGACAGACGTAGGTCCTGAAAACCAAGGCTGGCAGCTAAGGAATGGTCGCCTGGAGATTGTCTGGTCAAATCTGGCACCAGCTCCAGAGGCCGTGATGGAGCTAGTCTGCTGTGGATGCAAAGGCGCTTGCCAAACCAGACGCTGTTCATGTGTAAGTAACAGTCTTCCCTGCACTGACGCCTGCACATGCACTGATCAATGTGTAAACAGTGCTACTGGCCAAGGAGATGATGGCGATGATGATGATGAGGACGATGATGCTGAGGATGAGGAGGAACTGTAAATGTGTTTCAGAAAGAACCTGTTTCAAGCAGTGCATTGTAACAAGATGAAAGTCGTGTATTCTGTAAATAGCTCGTGCATATTCCTGTGCACTACAATAAGCTAGGTATTTCTACAAACTTTTGTGATAAATTAATTTTCTAGGGAGAATTCTTTACCCTCCCTCGCCCTGCTGCAGACTCCAGATCTATATTGTGCACTTCACTGTTTCACTTTGTGAAGTAGTTCATACCAGGAAGTGTAGAGCGCGAGTAAAACATGAAAATAAATAAGTAGTAAAACGAATATCAGATGTTACCTGATATTGACTTTAATATTACAGGTTATCTTGGTCTAATGTTCTTGATCTGTTATCCTGGCAGTCGTTGCCATGGAAACACATAAAAAACTCAAGATGACAGTAGGTGATACACACAATCGGAACAGGTCTTCTTGCCATCTAGATTTCAAAAGTGTTCCTAATAAAGTGGTCAATGTATGGCCATAAACCTCGCATTTCCGATTATGTCTTGACAGGCAACAACGGGACCCTCAAAAATGAAATGGAGCTTTGTAAAGGTATCATTTAACAACGAAAACACCTTCGCTCTAGTAAAATGTATTTTAAAACCTCTGTATAAGGTGTTTTGTGATAATTCACCTTTAAAATGAAGCAGAAACATTGAGAAAATGAGGATTTTTCTCATTTCGTATGCGTTTCCATAGTAACAGTTGCCATGGCAACATGTGCAGTAAACAAAAATGTGGATGTTAGTAGATGACCTCTTGATAAACAACATAGTCAAGTTTCATGCATAATGGATGGGTATTTGCAAAGTTATCGTAGTTTGAAATAGCTAGGATGTCCATGAGACCAAAAATCTCCCAACCCACCCCCCCCCCCCCCCATGAAAACACCACTATATCTCCCTTATGCATCAGTTACTAAGCTGGTAACAAGTGAATTCGTAACATATGGACCATAAGCTTTAATTTGATACCAAATAAACTTGGTCCGGAGAGGGGTGCTACGAAACTGAATTTTTGGGTCCCTGGCTCATGGACTAGCGTGCGTTTCTCGAAAGTCCCGAAAACTTTTCGGACCCGTTACGTGCAGAATGTTTGCCAATAAAGATTCGGTTTTTGTTGAATTTGAAAGCTAAACAATAAAATCTTACGTTTACTATACAACTTTAGCTGATTTGTGGGCTAAAAAGTTCAACGCCTTTCGTTAGAAACTACATGTATAAAATTGCTTTCCGTCCCGAAAAGTCTTCGGGAGCTTCGATGAAACTCACGCCTGGTAATGTGGGAGTCCAAGGTCTTTGTTGGTTATGCAGCGACGACGCAATAGTATTATAACATACACGTAGCTAGAAAATTCACCAAATGTAATTCAATAGCGCGAGTGTGCATCCGTAACTCAACATCAAACGCCCGTGCGTATATAAAAAATTTTATAATCATAAAAATGACGTGTGTAAATGTTTACATGCTACTGAGCACAATTTTTTCTTCTCACTCCGTTTTTAACGCTTTTTAAATCGAGAACAGCATCGCAAATTTCAGGGTGAAAGCAAAAGTCTACACAATATAACCTCAATTTTTTATTGTTGACTGAATGAAAATGCTAAAAACCTCAGCTTGTTAATGTCAGTCTTTTATCTTTGCGGCGATAAGTTTACTCGTGAACAACGCTACGCTAAAATTTCACAAACCAAAGATTTTTATGGAAATTCTATCCATTATAACACGACATGCAGACTACATGAAATATAGCATTAAAATGGTAGAGAATCGTGTCTGTATAGACTTCAATTCAGAATTGAAAAACAAACTGAACAAGCATGCGACTGAATAGAGCGAAAAGCTTGAGTATCCAATTTGAAAGAACTACAGTCAAGGCAGTCTTACATTTGGACACAAACTAACGCTAAAAAAACGCGGTTACCTGCACTCGATGTGGCTTTTTAGTCCCTTCCTTTAATTTAGCACCCAGCTTTCCAAAAAATGCGTTTACAAGTTTAAACGAGTTTGTTCTTGTTGTTGTTTTGACATGGACCAGTCGCCAAAGAACCCGAATCTTTACACCACACATTTCAAGTCCGAAGTCAATCCATACTGAGGGCATAAGCTGTTCTCTCCTCAATTAAAAACGGCTTTTGAGCTGCACAGCGAGTCTCCGTTGCAGTTTATAAACTGTTTCTTCACTAAGTTCGACAAAACATGCACACAACAGCTCGTGATACGAAAAAATGCAAACTTGCTCGTTTTAGTTCCTGCAGCCGCGATGGTGAGATTTTTCGGTTCCAATCCGCTTCAAACAATGTTTAGGAACATTTTCAAAGAAGCATAAAGCATATACCATATTTCAAAGCCAATTATTAGCAGATATTTTCGGAAAATTGTGCTTGTTCGTTTTCAACAGATCAAGCGATTTGAACAGCTTTGCCAAGGTGAACATTCATCCAGCTTCGCCACGGTGAACTGCGATACGCAGCAACATTTTTCGCGCCTTTAATGTCACGCGCAATTGAAAGACACTGTTTATGTGGGAGAAAGGCCCGGGGGGTAAGTGTTGTCCAGGACCCGAATGCTGCCTGCCACATGCGAGGCCAGTCACTGGGGCTAGTGTCAGCGAGTGGCATAGAAACCATGGATTGGCCGTCATGGAGTACAGCTGAGTGGCGTGTACCTATGCCAAGCTCCTAGAGGGGTGACTAACGAGGGGTAGTGGGCGTGGCCACCTTGCTCGACCCAAACTAAGGCAACCCAGGCATCGCTTCAGTGTGGGACTGAAGGGTTGTCGCCAGCAACACTTATCCCCCAAACCGTTTATTGAAAATAAACAAAACAAAGAACTTTATTACATTTTACACAATAAACACGGGCCAGAGTGGTAACCTCGGTTGGGTGAAAAAAAAAAAAGGGAAATGCGGTGGGTGGGAGGGAAATAAACAGTTGCCTTGTACAGTGAAATTGAACTGAATGCGAAATAGACCACGAGCGATGTACATTACCAAAAGTGACCGCAGTGAGGGGGCCCAAATCTGATTGGATAACAGACTGAGGCACGTGCAAGCTAATAGTGTAATTGGCTGCTAAAAATATGTGGCAGTTCGGACACGCGTGTAAGTAAAGCAAAGTACAATAATTCAATTAGCCGGAAAAATACATGATATGACGGCAAGGCACAAGGTTCAAATGAGCTAAACATTAACTCTAGTTTATGCTGTGGCAAAAACATTCATTTTTCGTTCAGTCATTTCCTTTTCCTTTCGCTATGTTATAAAAGAATTGCTTCATGCTATGGGGCGCCATGTGTTTCAAAATTCATACTTTTTCTCACAAAGTTGTTGAAATGAACACATTTTATGTGAAATGAATACAAAGCGTATTGAAATGCCAATATTTGTAATGAAAAGTGCGTGTCCATGATGAATCACGTACACATAGTCTGAAAGTTGTACTACATACACTGAAATCTTCGGGCATCAGCTCGAAATATACTCTGTTACTTCTACAACTTTGCACAAGGAGTCTGAATTTTCTCCATATTCTCAATTCAAATCTTGTAAACTTTTCACTATGCTTTTCGCACTGAATCTCACGCTATGTTGCACATTTTCTCAGTATGGCAGTGAACACGTTTTCAGTGTACTTTGCGAACAAATCTCAGCATCATAATACTTCATGTAAACCTTCCCAATGCGTCCCCAAAATTCTTCGAGTCAAAAGTACAGCCCTCAGCAGGTCAAGACATGATGTTAAAGAAAGATGGCGTGTAATAGTGGAATCTATCCTTTCCAGCCCTCAGGGTATGACTAACCTCGCCAGGAGTAGTATGTAGGTTGCACGTTCGGCCCCACCTAAAATAAGGTATAACTCACCTGAATGAATGCTTCCTGGATATGCACAAAATGATGAGATTTACCCATGGGCCTCCTTTCAGTCGGCCCGTGGGAACTCATCATTTTGTGCATATCCAGGAAGCATTCATTCAGGTGAGTTATACCTTATTTTAGGTGAGGCCGAAACGTGCAACTTACATACTACTCCCGGTTCGAAGCATTCTTTTTAACGGCTATTGTTTTAAAGCCATAAGATAATCACGTGATTTTTTCAACCAATCACAAATTAACCCATAAATTAACCATTTGGTTAAAAAGTTGGTTTTATTTTTGGTTTTGGTTGGAAAGTTGCTTTTAGTTTTTGGTTTAAAAGTTGAGCTCATAGCTTCCAAGTGGATGATCATTGCTTCGGATAGTTTTCATTTTATGAACACTTTTGTGAACCCATATGTCACGTAGAGGTGTCACTAGTGTCGTGTCGCACAATTGTGTTCTTTTGTTAAATGAAGATTAAATCCTGAGTTTAGTCTTTCAAATCTGACTTGGATTGAGAGGCTAAAGAACTTATCTTTTTTTGCAATTTAGAACGTTCTTCAGCGCGTCTTTCCTTCCTTATTTTTTCAAGATCCGGCGATCTTTTTTTACCGCTTGTTTTGCCAACGCCAGATTGAATGACGGCTTTTAGTTCATGGTATTTTTATATCTCGCGAAGTACGATTCTAAATTCTGATTCACTGATGCGATTGTCTGTTAGCGCCTTTGATACCAACTCATTGACAGAGTTTCGTTTAGCAATGGCGAGTGTGTAGATTTTTTCATGTTTAGCGATCTTCCTTTCAAGCCGTTTGCTAAACACAGTAAGGCCGGTTGATAATAATCATGAAATCATTGCGATGCCGACTAGTTCAGGGCTAGCGATAATACCTATCCCACTCATGGCTGTTCCCAATGTGGCAGATGATGATCCAGTAGAAATGAAACCAAGGCCTACAGCTGAATAATGAACAAAGGAGTGTGTTCGTTTGTATTTCTTTGCGACTTGTCTGTAGTGGTCGGCCTCTGACTCAAGTTCTTTCTGTAAGTCCGAGATTTTTTTGAGACGAAAGTCATCGCCGTTTGGTAATACTGGGTAGAGCGGTACAGTTTCGCTATATTCCGAAGCCGATGGAGGAAGCACATTCGCAGAACTCGTGGCGGATATATATATAAGATTTTAATTTATTTCTATTTCAAATTCTAAGGGCATGTCTTTAAAATCAAAGAGGTCATTGTTTTCATCCCTCACTGATATAGACACGCTATTTACATAATCACCAGAGGAGACGTCGCGCAAGATGTTTTGTTGCGTTGACTCATAAAAAAACTTTCTCATAGGGTTTCCCACGAAGATCAAATCGAGCCAAAACTGTAGAAGGCTTCCTATTGAGTAGGGTTTGTTCTTTATCAACCAGATCACAGTGGATAAAGTAAGTGCTTGGTGAATTGAATTTTTTACTGGTTATATGAGGAGGTGTTTGTGGGTCCTTGCCAAATAATAATCTAATATTATTGGAAAGACCTATTTGATATTCACTCCCTGGGTTCAGAATCACCATAGCACCAAGAGGTGTATACGATTCCACTTTAAGCTCTATAACCCGTTCTGTGTATCGTTTTTGCCAAACTACTAGGAGTGTAAAAATCAGGCTCAATTCTAATTATAACGGGTTTGTCCTCCGAGCCAGTTTTTTTAACAGATATTTCTTCATTTTGTTTCAAATTATGCCACGAATTGTAAGCGAGCAGGATAAAAGTCGGATATAGCTTGGCTTCGGAAGCGGGTGATCAAAGTAGATGGTGTGAGGGTTCGAAGGCGCGACGATTGTTAGCACAACCATTGTATATAAAATAGATTTTGAAAATATATTTATATAATCATGTTTGAAAGACGTCACTGTGGATTTAGCCCTAACCTGCCCCCATTTTTTACTCCTCCAAATGCCCTCCAGCCAAGGTATCAGCCCGCGGTTGATCCTAAAATGGTTTGGATGAGTTCGCCAGAGGCTGCCAAGCTCTCAGCAGGAGCCAAAATAAAGGCAATCTCAGACTTCAAAAAGCGTTTCCCAAATGCTGATATGTCAAAGTTTAAAGTAGAGGTTAATTTTGACAAAAATCATAAAGCCACAGGAGAAGTGCTTTTCATAGAGGGCCCAGGTTCATGGGCGCTCGTTTCAGATATAGAGCAAGGATTGGACTCAAGCCATGAAAGACGCCTTGGGCTTGCATCAAGACGGAGGTTTCCCTTATCAGTTATCATTGAATAGGGGCCCAATCACAAAACGAATCCCAGCCGTTGTGTTTTCAAAAACAATAGAAAAACAAATGTCACTTGGCGATGTCTCGGACAATGAGTACAGGATTTATGTAACGCCGACAGAGTTCTTCTCAACCAAGTTCAGGGAGATTTTCAAAGACTCACAGATTAAATTCACTAAATCTAAGTACGCAAGGAAGTGGCTCAGAGGCCCCAACATGTCTTTCTGGCCACAGCAGCTAAACTTTGCTTTGTGGTGCGCGACAACAGGCTCTGGGATCTCTCGTGATATTCTGTTCTCATCATCCCTAGATCTAAGCCCGCAGCTCAGGTCTTTTTATCTCTTCTATGTTTATTTCACAACAAGACGAATCCTGTTCGAGATGGGCGGAATACAGAGTTTTAGCGCTTTGCCCGGCGACCCGACATTCAATCAGCAAGAAAACAAATACGATATCCCATCTTATACACGCTTGGAAATTTTGGCCTCAAATTCGGCCAATTTTTTTTGGCCGCGCGGGGGATTGGGGCCTTGTAAATAAAAAAATCAAAGAAACAAGATGGCGGCTCAAAGTGAGCCCGACCAAGTAGAAATTATTAGTGGGATCAAAAGAGCATTGAGCGGCCAAAAATCAGCATTTGAACGCCGGATTTCAAATGTACACAAGTTGAGAGATCTAGATCAAACATTCAAAGAGCTAGAGAAAGTGGCTGAAGCTGTTGTGAACGGAAAATACGGTCCCCTTCGAAATCGACATCAGCATGAAATTAGTCATGTATACCCAATGTTAGAACGAACAATGATACGTGCTAAGAATGGCATTTTTCGCCGTCTTTGTCCACGAATGAGTAAAATCCATCCTTGGATGGTCTGTTTTGATGTTCCGATGCCACAGGAAGTGTTCCATTTATTGCACAAAGGGATTGTAAATCGCACAACTTATGGTGTTTATGTTTTGGAGGAGCCTGGTTCAGTGACAATAACATTCTCAAATATGAGAAGACTGTGCGCTCTATTCAATAAATTCGAGGACTGCCAAACATTTACAAAGGAGCTGGGAGCTGAAAAAGGTGTGGTGAAACTTATTGTTGAAGACAGGAAAGAATGGAATTATTAGATACAAATTTAAAGAAGAAACCTTGCAATTGAATTTCCATTACGGGTATTGGAATACCTTTGGTATCATTCAGCACTGAAACAGGAACAGTTTGTTTCACAGTATTTATTGGATGCATTTGTACGGTCTTCAGTTGCAAATGAGTTGAGGCAACAACATAAATACACTGTAAAGCCATAATAGAATAGTTTTGATATTATACACTGAACACTAATTATGGGTGCAAATTGTGTAGTACTGATATGAAATAATTTTATTGAAAAGATTTTGCTTCAAACTTGGAAGATGACATGGGGGTAAAAACTTTTTGCAGACCTCAAAATATTCACATTCTCATAAGAATGTCATTGAGATACAATTGCTTGTTTTGTTATTTTAAAAGAAGTTGACATTCTCAGAACTTGTTATGAAAATAATTGGCTCAAGAGAGTGATGTGATCCTTTTTGCTGTAACTTGTCAGCTTGAGAATTAAAAATACAAGAAACTTTATGATTAAAGGGCTATATTGTTTCTGTTATTTTCTTTGGTACAACCTTTTGAGTCCTAGTTACAGTTAAACAGTTTAAGACAAGTACTTCAAGCACACTCTAGTAGATTTTGCCATCTCAGCCATGAATTTATGACCAATGTCATCATGTTTACCTTTGGAAAACCCACAGGAGCAAAAGTGGTGAAGAAATTGCTAGTGTTTCTCTCACATTCACGCATGACAGCACTGTACGAAAGTGGTCTTGGCATGGGAATTCCAAAACCAAATATTATTCTCTCCTTTGAGAGATAACCTTTCATGTTTTGTTTTTCTGTATGTGTCATGACCATTGCTGATCTCCCTTGCTGATACTTTACCTTCACAATAATCCCAACAGCATAAAGTATAGATAGAGAACTGATGAAATTTTCATTGCTTTTCTCATACTCCTTCGCAAGAGTCTGCCCTTTTAAGCTTTTAAGAAGAACCAAAATATTTAGAAATATCAGCCATCTTGCCATACTTGAGAACAGTGGAAAACATTCCGTCAAGAGCAGGGGCTCTATTTTCCACTGAACCTCCATGAATACATTTCTAAGCTATTCACTTTTCGAAATTGTACTAAGGATCTGCGGGGCATAGATATCCTAACCGTGCCAAGAGTTAACACCACCAGTTATATGGGCTTCATTCTTCTCTCTTATCATGGTTGCAAGCTAAGGAATTCCCTTCCTATAACAATATTGGAGCTATTCCAATTGGCCATTTCTGATCTCATATTTGATGCTGACTGCTGTACCTTTTGTGGTTAATCTTATTAATATTTATCTGATCAATTACTTTTTTCATATTCTGTACCAATACTATTATATTTATTTATTTTTTAAATTATTATTTGATATTTTTTTTTAATTATTCATTTTTGCCATTTATCCTCGGAGATATTAGCATCTTATTGCTATCTTCAATTCGAGCATAAATAAAGATTATTGTATTGTATTGTATTGTATTGGTAAATGTTATTCATCCTCAGCAAAGATTTCAGTTGGAATTTTTTCCCTACTTGAAGAGGTATTTTGCGCGATTTGAAATGCTGTTGCATGGCTTTGGGTTGGCGGGGTCACCTCAAGTTGAAACTGATCCACAGATTCTCGTACCTTCTCACTATTTTTTTGTAGGCGCTCTAACCTTTTCCTCAGAGCAGAGAGCTCCTTACTCATTGACAAATAATCTTGTCGAAGGGTAGCCCGTTCTCTAGCAAAATCGTTTATTCTGAGAAAATGCAAGCGCTCTCCCTCGATCCGTGTGGGTCGTCTCTTCTTGCTCCCCATCTATCGCTCGCCGCATCCGCCAGTCACAGGTTGACCTTTCACGTAAAATCGAGTATTTTTGAAACAATTTTTTTCCCATATAAAGCATAAATTATGAACGCTTGATTCGAAATTATGAACGAGCAATATCTCTTCTATGGTTCTACCGTTTCTATTTTGAGCAAAACGAAAGCTATAACTTTATTTACCCTTGTTTTTGAAGGCGACTCAAGGCTTTATCTTCTAACTACAACTGGACTTGGAAACCTTTCTTCACTGCGAATGAAAAATCACGAAATATGGACAAAACTCAATGAGTGAGGCCTCAAAACAAAGCTTGAAATCCGTAGATTTTATATTTCAGTGCCAAAAGGTTATTTTCAGGACCAGGCCTCCGCAAACAGGCAAAATAAATGACCACAAGGGTCCCGAGGGGTCGCCATAAAAATGGCGGAGCGGCAGTTTGCGATAGGAAGACTGGTAACTAGTGGACATTTCTGTGGCCGGATTTGAGGCCAAAATTTCCAAGCGTGTTACAATAGAATCTGTGCTGAGTTCGATGTCGCCCCTAGCACTGAGTTCCGTTTCACATACGGTAAAAACCATGGCCTCGGTAGTGTATACATTGGAGCAACTGGGTTGGGTATTATCTCTGTGGATTACGTCTACCCCAACCCTGATCTAGCTTTGTTCGACGATGAACGTATAACAGACAGAAATGACCCGAATTACAAGGCTAACGGAATTTCTTACATTCTCAATGGTCACTCAGCTAACCAGTTCGAGCACTTTGTGCCAAAGGTTTAACGCAAGCGGGGCTATCGCGAATGAACCAGTCATTCGAGGCGTTTGTTTACTGTATTCTTGGCGCACAGGTAAATACAAGAAGCAGCATTCTAGGTACAGGCGGGAGGGCAAAGGAGACGCAGAGTGATTTCCTAGTCCTTATGGAAGACGCAATCAGAACGCCAGACATTTCAAAGAGCGTTCAGCGTTTTCAGCTAGCTATTGAAGAGGGAAAGGTGTGCTTGGACTTTGCAGTAGCTCCAGGAAGCTGGCTTATGCCATCACGCATGGTTATAAACACAGAGAGCGTGGTGGGGTATAACAATCAGCTAAAGCAGGCAACTCAAGGGATGAAGCTGGGTGTGAACAATGATGTTAATCTTAGCACAAAAAAGGCCTCACTGCGCCTTATGGATGGCGGACCATCAAAAATCAATCCACCAAACAGCCATCCACCGAACCCTATTCACAAACAGGCAACACAGGCACAGGGTCTGGGTGATAAGCATGCAAAACCCGCACCCAGCGCGCCAGCCCCCACACCAGCCCAGTCGGCTTCATCACCAGAGACCCCCAAAGACACTAAAATCGAGCCGCATCACGTAAACAAGGCAATCGTTGTTGTAGGCGCGCTTGCTTTAGCAGGCTTTGTTGTCTGGATGCGCTAACGCTTGCGCTTGGTGATCTTCTCTATCAAGAAGGCAACCACGGCAAGGATTAGCAGCCAAGCGTGCTCACCAAGAAAGGAGATAACCTGACCGGCCGTTTTGAAAATAAAGCTCACGATCGAACCGATGAGGCCTGGCAGGATAGAGGCTACTTTTTGACCAATATCTTTAAGCCCATTGCCAATAGCCTTTGTACCAGCGTTCAAGGCATTCACGGCAGAAAGAGCCACAGCCCCTATGACTAGACCAGCAGCCAGAACAATTGCTTGCAACTCTGGCTTCCGCGGCTTCTCTGTCAGAGGGAGAAGTGTTCTCATCCTCTATCACACGTCTGTCTTCCTCGCTTTGCCGTTCAAGCTCGGCTTCTTGTTCTCTTAGATCTTCAAGTGACTTAGTGGTATACGTATTCAGTCTTGCTTCGACAGCATTTCTTTCTTTTTCTTTAGCAGAAAGTTGTGTTCTTTGTTTGTCAACCTTTGCCTGCTCTTTGTCTTTTTGTTTTTGTATTTTTTGAAGTGCGGTTAATTCTTTTTTCTGATTTTCAAAATCGCCTTGAAGATTTTTTTTCAGTTGTTTCAGTCTATCTATCTTGGCTTGATTCTCAACGCTTGAACGGTGTTCCTGCTCCAGATTATCAATCCTTGCTTGTGTTTGCTCAATTCTGTCCCTGAGGTTTTGCACCTCATTTGCTGCTTTTTTTTGTTCTACAGCAACCCTTTCCGCCTCCTTCAGTTGTTTTGCTGCTTTTTGTAGTCTTTGTCTTTCTTCCCTTATAGTTGCATTGTCTTCAGAGATAATCTCTTCTGCGCTTGGTCCAAGAACCCCTTTGAACATGTCTGTGAACGATTTAAGAAGGCCTGAGCCATCCTGCCTAAAAATGGGAGTTTCGCCGCCTTTTGCCCCAAAGGAAACGATTTTTGTTTCATTTCCGCTTTTTTTACCGACACCAATTGGGCCTAATCTGCTGAAATCCACTTTTGGAAATCGCCTTTTTAGCCAGTCCTTAGCTTTGTCAACAGCTCTTTGTTTGTCTTCATCATGAGTGAAGTCACTAAGCAGAGGTATGTCTTCAGAATCGACTGGCAACCCGCTATGCTGACGATCTAATCGAGTCATTTCGTGCTCTTCGCCGCCATGATATGGGGTTGAAGCGGCGTCTGGTTCAAAGGGGGTTGTTCTGTCAACTTTTTCTTCGTTGTCATCGTCATCATCAACATCGACCTCAGTATTAGGGTCTAAATCGCCCAAGTCAAATCCGCCTTCTGCCATGATGTATCAAATATATATATATATGTTATTTATTTTTATATAAATTTTAAAAACATATATATTCATCAACTGTCTTGATGGCTGTGCAACCAAACCTCCGACCTACTCACAACGAAATGACCCTTGGTGCAATGAAAGCAGAGCGTACCGTAAATCGCCTCACATTTGCCCTCACTGAGGAAAAGCCTGGCAAGACACTGTATGTTAGAGTGCCTACGCTGGTTGAACATGAGGTTATCGTGCCGGGCTCGCTAGCCCTGATTTTTAACATCGACCTTACCGGCGGCCACGCAAACAACTTTCTTGTACAGAATGTTTCTCGGGCTCTGGTTGATAAGTTTGTTGTGAAGTTTGCTGGCACCCCTATCCAGACTTCTACTGGATATGACATTTACAAAATCTTTGAGGACCTCTTTCTCTCAGTGGGTGAGCGTGAAGACAGGATACTGAAGGGCATCCAGAGTGTGGATTTGTGTAAGATCCGCACAAAAGCTGGCGACAAGAAGACCTCCGGTGTGGATGTGGAAAACAAGTTGGAGAGCGTTCACAAAAACAAATACCGCATCAATCTGGACCACCAGATCCTGACCGCCCACGGCGTGTTTTACCCACATGCCTTCTCCCACGATCTTACCTTTGAACTAACCGTCGCTCCCGCGTCCCAGGTTGTAACGGGCTCGGATCCAGCTAAGCTTGTTTACACGTTGAGAAATACCCATCTTGAGAACGAGACGATCCTCAGCAAATCACTTGCTGACGAGGCGGTGAGCGTTTACTATAGCGGAAAGGAGTTCTCCTTCTACGATGTGTTAGAAGAAGAGATGGTAACAATTTATAAAAACACCACCTCTAACTTTAATATTCGAGTCAACCCTCAGCACAGATCACTTAAGGCCATTCTTCTGCTCTTTATCGAGCCCTACACGGCAGGCACCAGGGACTCCGAAAACTACTTCAACCCCGACATCACCGAAGTGGCTGTCTCAATAAACGGCAAGCCATGCATGGTTTACCGCGAGGGCATCAATGGCACTGACATGTGGAGAGAGGCCAGCCGATTCTTCTTCGGTAAAAACAGAGGGGGTGGTGCCAACCCTAACATGATTCAGACTAAATATTACACGGGCAACAAGTTCGGCCTACTTATTGATCTGAGATCAATGGCCAATACAACCATGCACGGTAGCGGCATACGTCTCGTTAACACATAAAACGGCGTACTCCTTAAGATTGAAAGAAAGACTTCTGGATCTGGAGAAGTGAATTGACACATTTTCACCATCAGTGACTCGTAGATGAACATCATGGCCGGGCAGCTGCAGGCCATTCAGTATTAAAAACACACATATAGAGGATGGACCCACGACAGCTACCCTCCAATGCCCTTATTGTTGGGCCAACCAACGCTGACAAAACACAATATCTTATAAAGCAGCTTCGAGGCCCCTTCAGGGGCAAGTTTGACTATATCGTGCTCTTATGCCCAACCTTTGTCCACAACAAGACCTACGATGGTTTCGTGGATAATGATCCCCGCATTCGCGTGATAGACTGCAAGCAGCACGAGATAGAAGAGTGGTTAACTCTAGCTAGTTTACATTATAATGCTACGAACACACTCACCATTCTCAATGATTGCGCCGCTTCGAAAGCAGTGAAAGGTCGCACGAACCAGCTGGTTAATCCCGGCTTCGGCGCGCGCCACAGTGGCATAAGCGTGTGGGTGTTGACCCAACAGATAACCAGCATTGCCAAACCGTTTAGGGAAAATGTGAGCTTACGCATAAGGAGTACAAAGAGCTTATTGCGCGGGTTAAAGAGCGTAAGTTTTCACATCTGGTTTTTTCTCTACGACATCCATATGAGATCGAAGTTAAAATTTAAAATATACTCTGAGTTATGAACGTCCCAACCAGCTGTCTCCACAAGCTAACAGCTTTTTCCCAGATTTTGGACAAACTACAGGCCAAGACAGAAGAAATGCAAATCAGAATTATCAAAGCCGCTGGCGAGGATGATCTGCGTCTCATGCTTCTTAGCCGCTACCCTTTGAAATTCGTAGAGATGTCAGACACCATGTCTTCGCTTTTGCAGGAGGTTGAAAGGCTTTTGCCTAACATAAAGAGATCAATCGAAAATTAAAAAAAAACATAAGTATATACACGATGGCACACGCAAACCCAGAAGAGTTGGCCGAATTAAATGAGGTTATTCAGATGTTGGAGGCAGCTCCTGATAATTCTATGCCTTCAGGGCCGGTGCCCTTCTTCACAGGTGGGGATGACATTCCAGCTCAACGCAAGAAGCTGGCAGTTCTGGTAACGACTGGCATGGCAAATCAAAAGAAGCCATAGGCGTCGATCTCACATACGCGGGGGTTAAACGCCTCTCAGATAAAGATGTTGTAAAATACAACAAAAGATATGAAGCCTACATCGGCAATAAGACGACTGAATCTCTGGTTGAAAGCGCTATAATGCTTGTCAGCAAAGGCATTAGCATGGTTGTTTCGATTAACGATGCTAAAGAGTTGCAGAAAGAACTCAAAAATGACTACATCATTAACCAAGAATTGCCATCCCTTGCTGGTGCCCTTGCACTTCGATGTGGACGATGGATGGCGTTGGCTAATGCTGCTCTAATCACTACAAAGCACATCGACTTCAAAAAAGAGCCTGAAAACGCTGTGTGTGAAGAGCCGAAGCCACCAACACACCCAAGCAGAGACAGTGGCTTCAAAAAAGAGACTGAAAACGCTGTGTGAAGAGCCGAGGCCTCCAACACACCCAAGCAGAGACAGTGAAGGCTATCCACTAGAGGGCTTTGATGAAGTTGACAGCTAACCTGACAGAACCTGGAAATAACCTGGTAGGAACCTGGTAGAAACCTGGCAGGAACCTAGCAGGAACCTGGCAGGAACCCGGCAGGAACCTGGCAGGAACCTAGTAGGAACCTGGCAGGTTCGTGGCAGGAACCAGGTAGGAACGAGCACAGGTTTTTTTAAAAAAATATTTATATACCTGATGGAGACGAGGCCTGAAGAAGCACCAGCGCCAACAACTACCACGCAAGTTACCTTTGTTGTTCCAAAAACTTTTCCAAAAAACCCAGGTCGTGTTGCTTCTGGCAAAAGATTAGCAGAGCGCAACCATCTGGCACGCGAAGCAAAAAAACAAGCTGCCAAAGAAGCAAATGACCCTACTCCTAACACGACAAATAACCCCACATCAAACCAAGCCACAAACTAAGCCACTGGAGGTGTTGAATCAAGCGGCGACAACTCAGCCTACTTTATTCTGACGGTAGGAGGTTTGACTCTCACTGCTTTTATTGTGTATTACCAACGTGAAGCCATTATGAATACTTTTGGGCGTAACAAAGCCCCAACCCCACCAGCAGCAGAGGATGCTGTAACTACCCCTCCTGTAACACAGACGGTGCCAAAAAGAAGGACTGGAATTCGCGAGATGGAATAAAAATCATTATATGCAATGTCAAGCTTTATCCAACTTTTCTTAAAAGGGGCTGCAATCGGAGGTGTTCTTCTTGTTATGGTTGATTTCAACATAACCGCCTTAAAAACAATTTGGTGGATATCAACACAACCAATCATAACCACAATCGCAAAACAAACACATAATGTGGTGCCGACTGAAATTTAAAAATCCTATAATTATATATATATACAATGGCAAAACTCGTCCGTGAAAACAAGCTCGTTAACTTAGTTCTCAATGACGCAATAATCACTGACATTGGCGGCGGTATGAAATGGTTCGCTAAACAAACCGAAACCACAGCTGACCCAATCGACTCCTGCATTTATCCTTTGTTTTACGCATCATTTATCATGGTTATTGTTGAAATCACAGAGCACGATGTGGAGTCGACTGAAATTTAAAATCTTATGTATACACCATGTCTGACAACAAGCTCGTGAAATCAATTACTGATGCCGCCGTAATCACTGGCCTTGTCGCCGGCATTGGATGGATTGCTAAAAAAGTCGTCAAAGAGAACTTCACAGCTGACCCCAGCTCGAATGTCATGAACTACGCAAAGTTCACAGCTGTCATGGCTGGAAGCATTGCACTGAAGAAATACCTTGAGGACCAGAAAATCCTTCCAGCCTCGATGTAAATGCAAAACATTATATATACACAACAATGGCCACAATCGCTATGATGATTGGTGGAGCAATTCTCAATGCTGCCGCTTTCACTGGAGGCAATTATCTAGCAAGATATTTGTCTGGTGATAGCGGCCAAGCCGCCCTAGAAGAGAAGAAAAGGCACGACAAGGCCCTTGAAGCCTATCAGGCAGCTTATGCTAAGTATCAGAAAGACCGCACAAAGCTCCTCGACTTGATTGCGACCAATGATCGGATCAAAAATCAAGCAAAACAAAATTTCTCAGACACCAACCAAGCACTGGTGCTTTACAATCAAACCCACAGGGAACAACAAATAACACTTCCCAAAGAGCCCGAGTTCTCTGACTTCTATCAGCCCAGTAAACAACAGAAGCAAGGCGAGCTCTTGTTTATTGGCACGGGCGTGCTTGCGCTTGGGTATGCAACCTTTCGCTTTTTGTAGAAAAAAAATCCTAGAATATACAACATGTCTAAGATCTGTAAGGAGGTAAAACGCCTGCCAAACTTGCCGGACTTCTCAAAATGGGCTGACACCTTTATCAATGAAAACAAGCCTGGTTGATTCCTTTGAAGAAAGTATTCAACATTTGGAAAGTTTGAAAATTGCAGAGGACGAAATCGCGACTCCATCGGGAAAATCCAAAGCTTTAAAAGCTACACGAAAATTTGCTTTTGTCAATGACCATCTCCTTGAAGTGTTGAGGAAAGCAGAAGAACAAGAACAATAACTGCTTTAAAGTTTTCAATGTATAATATACGCGATGGACTCCAAACTCTCAAAGATCTACTATAGTACCAAAGGCTATTGGAAAGGCATTGCCTCTGTGAAAAAGCTAGCTGCAGCAGCTAAGGTATCAGAAGAGGTGGCAAAAAAGTGGCTCGTCAAACAAGCCCTTTGGCAGATTTACCTCCCAGCACCACGCTATATCCCTCGACCAATGCTGTGCATCAAGCAGACCTTTTTTTGCCTCATGACAAACTCCCTCGTGGGAGGAAGGTTTACAAATATTGTTTGACAATCGTTGATGTGGCTAGCCGTTTCAAAGCAGCAGAGCCCTTGACCTCGAAAGAGTCAGATGAAGTTGCTAAAGCATTTCAAAGGATTTACAGGTTGACTCTGGACGCGAGTTTATGGGGGCTGTGACTAAGGCTATGGGTGATAACAAAACTACTATTCGTCGTGGGCGTGTTGGTATTCACAGAGACCAAGCGATAGTTGAAAGATTCAACCGAACCCTGGCTGAACCCTCCGGTCAGAGATTGACTGAATGGGTTAAAAGGCTACCTGAAGTTGTATCAGCTTTAAACAATGAAGTCACCAGACTCACTGGCAAGAAGCCTGTGGAAACAATCAAAGAGAGGGAGGTTTCATCCAAGCCCTCTACCCCCTATTGGAGACCAGTGGGGGAGAAGGAGAAAAAACTATCTCCACGAGTAAATGTGAGATATTTGTACCAGCCTGGTGAGCTGGAAGGTGGAAGTAGACGAGCTACAGATCCAATCTGGTCTTTAAAGGTCTACAATATTGAAAGGGTTGTTACCAAACCAAACGAGCCGGTCGTCTACTATATTTTCGATGGACCCAAGCGGGGCTTCGTCCGTGAGGAGTTGTTGGTTGTGCCGCCAGACACTCAGTTGCCGCCAATATCTTTGTGACCGTATGCCAGCGTGTGGATGCCGTCTTCTTTGATCCAGCGTTTGGAGTCAAAGGGGGATAGTGTTGTCTTGTTGAGATAGACGCCGTAGATCTGGTGGTCTTTACTTCGAAGCATGTCCATCCCGTGTTTAAAGGCTTCTTTTTGGAAGAGAGCGTCTTTGTAGTTCTGGTGTATTATTTTCTTCTTTGTAACCACCTTCGTCGTGCCTTTTGCTTTTTTAATGTTTTTCTCATTTTCCAACAAGATTGAGTACATCTTTGAGGGTAAGCATACAACCTCTGAGATTGGCACGCCAGCGCATTCATCCTTCATCTTGCCGATGACCTTCTTGTTCTCTTGGCTATGAAGGAAATGATCCTTTGGGAAGTCGCTAGTGTCGTAGTAACTGAGGTTGTCCTCCATCTCCTTGTATACATCCTCTGTTTTGATCTCTAGAAACAGGGAATCCGTGTCAGTGTAGAGAAGCAGACATGCAGGGCCATATTTATAATCCAGGTGGAAATAATAAAATTCATACATTAATGTCTTAGAGAGATCAAGCACGCACATACCCGTGTAAACCAGCCTGTTCATCGTGATGCTGTCTTTATGCATCTGGATGCCTGCAAGAGTTTCTCCGAAAACTGTTGCTCTTGCGAAAAGCGGGTGGAATAACAGCTTACGGAGCTTATCAACTTCGTTTGCTCGAACAAGCTTTACAATGGTTCGGTTTCTTAGATTCTCCATCGTCTTACCGAAGACTGAGTTGTTCATTAGCTTGAAAACGTTCTTTTCAAAGTCTGATGTAGCCTTCCTTCTTAACCCTGTATTCATCCTGATGTAAGGCTCCATCCAATCCTTCTGATCGAAAGACAGCACATCGTGAACTTTCTTGAGTTTCATACCGAGCTTGAGATAAAGCTGAAGATTTCGGTAATGGAGTACATAATTCTTCTTGTCTCTCAGAGTGAGGAGAAGCTTCTCTGTCCTGTCCTTTCCTAGATTCAACACTCTTGCAAGAGTTTGTTGATATGGCGACATCCACTCGTTTGGAACTTGTGAGCTCTCTGGGGCAAGAGGGTAAGAGTTGTGCTTGTCGTGGAGCTCTTGCGGGTATTCTAAGTCTACCTCGAGAATGTAACCGCTCTTTCTATTTGGCTGCGACTTCATGATCTGCTCTTCGGTTGGCATCTTGCGCATTCAAGTGAAGTTTCCTACTGGAAGAGGCTGACTCATGGCCCAGCCATAGATATTATTTGCATCGAGATATAGAATGTAAGATTTCTTTCTCATGGTTATAGTCGTTTAGATTTGGATTGTTTGCCTTGCTGTACCGCTTCATCTCTGTTGAAATTCCACCCCTCATTCCCTTTTCGATAAAGAGATACATGTTAGGGTCGATCAGAAGCTCAAGCTCCATAGTTGTGTGTTTCAACAATGCGTCCCAACTCAAGCCTGGGCTTGTATAATAATGCGCTGGGTCTAAACCGTAATGTTTGAGACATGTTTTTCTGAAGTTCTCAAACACGTCTGGGAGGAGAAGTGTGTCTGTCAGCAAATAAAGATCGTGGTAATTTCCTAGGTCCTCACATTCGAAGGCGTCCCAGACTCGTTTGGCGTGCTCGTAATCTTCATCTGTTATGTGCTCCTTTTTAAGCTTGTTGTAAAAGGCCTCTTTTGGTGGCAAATACTTTTCTCCGAATCGCTCGAAAGAGTCCATGTGCTCATAGGGATAGACGCCTTTCCTGAGAAGAAGGCTTGTTTTTACTGGATCTGTTTCGAATTGTTTTATAATCTCGAATTCCTCTGGCTTGTTTGATGAAACAAGGCTATCGAGGCTTGAAAGCAAAAACTGAAAACTGTCTATGAATCTAAGATTACCTAGGGAGAAAGAGATGTATTTCTCCATGTTGTTTGGGATACATTTCAAATCAGAACCAGCCTCGGCGATTTGCTGCATCAAGTGGTGAGCATCGTAGCCTTTTAGATTGTGAAAGACAACTGGGATGATTATTTTCTTTGCGTTGATTCTGAAATAACTCCTGTTACAGGCATTGTGAGCCGCGCCTCGAAACTTTCCTATAATGTGACAATGGTCTCTAACTGCGTCTCTGAATTTCTCTCGCAATAGAGGCTCACCACAATAGAAACAGTTGTTCTCTTCTTCGATGTCATCTGGCTTTGGCTTTCTTGGATGCCATTTATCAACGATATGGTTACCATAATCGTCTTGTGTGTCTAGTTTTAGCATTTCAGAATAACAACTACTTCCACTTATAGGCGATTTTGTGTGCCTATGTATCTTACCACAGTAATCTCCTGTTTGGGCACTGTAATAATCCATCTCGTCTCGAACGTTATAACGGATAAGATCCTTCTTACAGATGTGGCAATCAGTTGCTATGTGAAAATCCCTCCAGTCTTTTTCTTCCATTTGCAATGGAGCCTTATGCATGAGAGCTTCCCTTATTTCCCTGTCTGCTTCAAGAAGGGCAGATAAAAACTCTCGCACAGTGTTTTCTCCTCTGTGAAAGAAAAGATTTGAAACCACACCATCAGACCTTACAACGACAAAGGAAAAGCCGCAGGGCTTATGAATCTCTGTATTTGTGGTGCTGCTTTTCTCCGTTGGTGGTATGCATGTGTCAATCTTCTCGATAATGCTCTCACAGTCATCATAGATTATATACGGCATTTTCATCTGTTTCTGAAAGTTGGTGAAGCGAAAGATGTGCTTACCTTTCTTCGGCATCTCGACTCTTGTTGGCCGAGAAGCAGATCCTCTGCAAAGAGATAGATGTTTCTCAAAAACTATTTCTGATGAGAATCCCTGTAAACATCTCACGCAGAAGTGTGTATGATGGCCTATAGAGTGTTGTTTGCGAAGAAGCCTGCTTAGACTCTTGATATAGCAGTAGTGATAAATTAATCCGCCGGTATTCTTATCTATCTTGGTAATAAGCATGACATTAACACATGGTATATCCTGGCCTTCCATATCACATACATGGTAAATCACTACTTTACCGTCTTTACCGTCTTAGAGGGCCTAGATTATTAGATTCATCTCTAATAACCCTAAGAAGCTCGTCCTCGATTATGTGGTGAAACACAAGCAGATCCTTCTCATGAAAGTCGACCGGGATGAGAATCTTATAGCTATGCAACCAATTTCGAAAACCGCGATTCTGTTTTATAAGAGTGAGGTGCGCCATCGTCATATATATACAGGGGTGTATAGAATCACTCAATTAGTAAACCGTCCGACCCCACTATCTCAAGGAAGGCTCCGAAGGGTGGAATAAGCAGTTAAAAAGAATGCTTTTATGTCATTCGAACCGGGAGTAGTATGTAGATTGCATGTTTCGACCCCACCTAAAATAAGGTATAACTCACCTGAATGAATGCTTCCTGGAAATGCACAAAATGATGAGTTCCCACAGGAGGCCCGTGGGTAAATCTCATCATTTTGTGCATATCCAGGAAGCATTCATTCAGGTGAGTTATACCTTATTTTAGGTTGGGCCGAACGTGCAACCTACATACTACTCCAGGGCCTTTTGTGGCACTCGTGATCAACAGACGCCTTAAATTCATCATTCTGTTGAAGAAGAAACGGCATCCATTTTTAGACGCCCGAGCACTACGCGAAACATCCTTCCAAACTCCACTTTAGTTTCTGCAGCTGAATTTACAATGCGGAGGAACTATAATAGCAACTATCCATTTCCTAAAAGGTACGAAAAGAATACGAACTTCGATTTCGAACTATTTGTTGTTGTGAAAGTAGTTCCCTCCGTGTTTGATTGCCGCCTGAGTTAATCAAGTTAAGGACGCTTATTTTCTTCCTTTCTTTAGACGCAAGGGGTCGCCCAAAGTAAATAGAAAACAAATGCAGGGTGCTTACACCAAGGAAGTGATATTATTACCATCTCCAAAAGAAAAAGCAGTGGTAAATTCAGCTGCAGAAAATGAAGTGGAGTCATAACCCGAGGGTTGGAAAGGATAGCTTCCACGACATCGGAAGCATTCCTACTGTTACACGCCATCCTTGTTTGTCGTTTTGACTTGCTGACCGCTGTACTTCAGACAACCGACACTCGAACAATTTCGGGGACATATTGGGAAGGTTTACATGAAGTGTTATCATGCTGAGATTTGGTCGTAAAGGACACTGAAAACGGGTTCACGTTCACTGAACATACTGAGAAAATGTGCAACATAGTGTGAGATTCAGTGCGAAAAGCACAGTGACAAGTTTGCAAGATTTGCATTGAGAACATGGAGAAAATTCAGACTCCTTGCGCAAAGTTGTAATAGTAACAGAGTATATTTCCAGCTGACGCCCGAAGATTTCAGTGTATGTAGTACAACTTTCAGACCATGTGTACGTGATTCATCATGGACACATACTTTTCATAACAAATATTGGCATTTCAACACGCTTTGTATTCATTTCACATAAAATGTGTTCATTTCAACAACTTTGTGAGAAAAAGTATGAATTTTTGAAACACATGGCGCCCCATATCATGCTTTTAGTTATGCATCTATCGAGTTATGGATATTAGTAATTTGGTTATTTCGGAAGTCCACGAAGTAATGATGGTTCCTCCATCCCGTTTCTGCGTAATGGCGGACGATGGCTTTTTTTTTTTCGCGCTGGTTTCGCGCGGCTGCAGCGCCGATTGTGTGCATTGTGGGATAGAACTGGCAGAACTGGCGAGGTTTCCCCACAGAGTAGGACCAGTCTGTCCGGAACCAGTTCTCGGAACTGACGCGTTCCATTTGAGAACTGGCTGGTCCGACCAGTCAGTTCTAACAAATGGAAATCGCTCTAAGTGAAACGTGTGAGCCAGGAGGATTCGAAAATAAACTGATTGTTTTCATGATTGGGTCGAGCTTTCGTTATGTGAGGACGTGTTTCTTTTCGCTCCCGAATGACGTTGCTTTATCACGTTTTTTTTATACATGGGAGACCTCCTTTATGGTTCTAAAAGGAAAACTAGAACTAGCGACTCTGACAACGAAGCGAAATCGCCAGAAGGGAAGAGAATGTGCAACGAAGATACCATTGCTGACGATATACGAGAAGACGCCATTACGGACAGTCGTGAAGAAGTCCAAGCCCTTGGAGCGACAAGCATTATGGAAGACATTACCAAACAATTGAAGCTCATTCTATCAAAACTTGAAGGCCTAGAAACTAAACTAGAAACATCAATGGAAACAGTTAGCTAGTTAAAAACAACCGTTAACAATATCGAGAAGTCAGTCGAAAAAGTTCAAGAAGACGCCAAGCAGCTCAAAGAAAATGTCACTACGATGGATAAAGGAGTATCCTTTCTCAATAGTGAAGTTGACGAATTGAAAAGTAAAAAAAAAAAGAACTTGAAAATAATTAAATGCCTAGAGGACCAAATTATGTACCAAGAGCTCTACAAGCGATGCGAAAACCTTCGCTTCCTTGGAGTTGCAAAATCGATGGCAGACGAGGAAGACACGAAAGAAGTGATATATCAACTCCTAGAGAAAGAGCTCGGCATTGAAGATGTGAGGCGAATTGAGTTCCAAAGAATCCATAGGATAGGAAAGAAATCCAGCGAGGTAAGACCTATTATTGCCCGCTTCCTGCGGTTTCAAGATAGAGAATTTATTTTTAACAAAGCGAGGGAAATGAGCGGCTTGCTGGATATCAAGGTGTTTGTAGATTTACCCAAAGAAATCCGTGATAGAAGAAAAGCACAATGGCCTAAGTTAAAGAAGGCGAGGGACGAAGGGAAGACGGGTTATTTCAGCAGGTGCGAGCCGGATAAACTTTATATTAATGGAGAATTTGTTCCGATGTAACTGACTGTATATATTATTATTGAGGACACGATGCAATCGAACGTAGAAGGCTGCGTCGCGAGAGTAATATATTTAACAGCTCTATTTTCTATCCTGTTTATTAAAAATGCATCTCTTGTAGCATGGCTTGGGAGGTCTAGTTAATTAAAGAAAATAATTAAAGAAATTAAAGAAAAAAATTAAAAATCCGCATTAATGATGCTTTCCTTTTCGGGAGCAGGAAGAGAAGAGTCTATTCAAATTATTTATTCAAACTCCATTTCCCTTTGTTTCTGTCCCAAATCCCAAAGGCCGTAATTTATCATAATTTTGTCGCACGGCCTTTAAGAGACATATATTTATTTAGTTCAATGTATGTAAGCGTTGGTGTTTTATTTTTTGTTTGTTATTTTCTTATTGTGTTGGTGTGTTTAGCTATTTGCATATACTAAGCTAGGGTAATTGAATGTTTGTTTATAGAAACCGTTAACATTAGCTTTTCTCACTTGAAGTTGACAACTTATCTCTTCGGATATGGGGCGACAAAACATAAATTTTAAACTTTTGTCATTAAATGCTCGCGGAGTTCGTTCTTTTGATAGAAGGGAGGCTATTTTTAATTGGTTGTTTAAATCTTCCGCTGATATATGTTTCCTTCAGGAAACGTATAGTACCCCAGAAGCGGAAAATGTATGGAAAGAACAGTGGAAAGGCGAAATGTTCTTTTCCCATGGAACTAATCATAGTAGGGGCGTTCTTATTCTTGTTAAAGATCGGCTAGATTTTAAATTGCAATCTTTAAAAGTTGACTTGGGGGTCGTTATATTCTCCTTGAGGCTTTGATTCAAGATTCTCCATTTGTACTTCTAAATATTTATGCACCAAATAAGACTACAGAGCAGTGTGATTTTTTCAACAATATTTCCGAGGAGCTTAAAAGTTCGCTTTCACTTACGGATTTTTCTGTTGTTGTGGGAGGAGACTTTAATGTGATCTCTGACCAGGACCTTGATGGAAGCGGAGGTATCAAGAAAACGAAAGAATCGATCAGAATACTAGAAGATATTTGTTTGGAGCAGGATCTGATAGATATATGGCGTGTCAGAAATCCGACAGAGAAACGCTTTACGTGGCGACAGAAGACCCCAATTATTCAGAGACGTTTAGACTATTGACTGGTAAATGATGGCTTGCAAGACGATATGGTTTCAGCGGACATAATACCATCTATTAAGTCAGATCATTCTGCTATTACATTGTCGATTAATGGTATAGATGACAGTAACCGTGGCCCAAGCTTTTGGAAGTTTAATTGTTCTTTAGTGAATGATAATAATTATCGCGATCTTCTTGAAACAAATATTAAAAGTTGGTTCGAAGAATTTAAGGAAGTTGTTGATAAGCGTGTCTTATGCGATCTTTTAAAATACAAAATTCGACAGCTTACTATAAATTATAGAAAAACAAAAGCTCGGAATAGGAGAGCTAAGGTTAATGAATTGGAAGAAAAATTACAGAACTGCACCAAAAAATGCGACAAAGACCCATCAAGACAAAATGTTGAAGACTTGGAATGTTTACAGGCGGAATACGACCAACTCTATGATTATATTAGTCAAGGTGCTATTGTTCGTTCCCGTGCAATTTGGTATGAAAAAGGTGAAAAAAATAATAAATATTTTTTGAATTTGGAAAAATCAAATAAGGAAAAAAGTTGTTTACGTACGATTCTAAAAAGCGATGGAACAATAGTAGTTAATCCTAAAACAATTATGAGTGAATTAGAATTATTTTACTCCAATCTTTACAAAGATAACAATAGTCTTTGATCATCATTTCTAGACGACTTAAAGGAAGTCCCAACCCTGACTGAAGAGTTGCGGAATGTATGTGAAGGAAAGATAGAATATAATGAATGTTATAACATTTTACAATCCTTTCAAAAGAATAAAACTCCCGGGAACGACGACAATAGAATTCTATGTAGCCTTTTGGCCATTGATTGGAAGACCTCTAGTAGATTGTGTCAACTACTCTTATGAGTTTGGAGAACTTTCCAATTCACAAAAACAGGCTATAATCACATTAATTGAGAAAAAAGGAAAGGACAAAAGAGCAATTAAAAATTGGCGGCCTATATCGTTAATCAATGTCGATGCGAAAATTATTTCTAAAGTTTTAGCGAAACACCTGGAAAAGGTCTTGCCAAATTTAATACATTCTAATCAGAATGCATTCGTTAAAGGTAGGTCCATATTCGATGCAATTAGAACGATTGACGATATTGTAGATTACACCAAACGAAACAGCTGGTCGGGTATTCTGATCGCAATTGACTTTGAAAAAGCCTTTGATACACTAGATTTCCATTTTTTTAATCAGAACTTTACATAAATTTAACTTTGGCTCATCTTTTATTCAGTGGATCCGTTTTCTGTATAAAAATGCATCCAGCTGCGTAATGAATAATGGCTTCACGACGGGTCCTTTTTTGTTAGGTAGGGGAGTCATACAGAGGGATCCACTCTCTCCTTATCTCTTCATATTAGCGCTTGAGACTCTCGCTATAAAAATAAGAGAGGATAGCAGTGTACAGGGGCTAAAAATTGGAGAAGAGATAATAAAACTATCTTTTTTTGCAGATGACATGTCTTGTATCATAAAAGACAAAATATCTTATACAAACTTGTTTCGTATTCTTGAATCCTTTGGTGGGTGTTCTGGTTTAAAGGTAAATGATGAAAAAACAGAAATAGTACCTCTAGGAGATATTTTTCTGCAAGAGCAAGACTTCCCTAAACAAAGTATTTGTGAAGTTATAAAAATTTGGGGGATATACTTTGGTTATGACGAAAGACAAAGAAACAACCTTAACTTTAGTCAAACTTTAAAGAGTATAAAGAAATCAATCAACATATGGAAATGGAGAGGTCTCTCCCTTTTAGGAAGAATACAGATAGTCAAAACCTTTGCTATCCCAAAACTTATGTTCAGAGCATCTGTTATACCTATTCCAAAAGAATTAATTAAAAAGGCAAACTCAATCTTCTACAACTTTATTTGGAATGGGAAAGATAAAGTGAAGCGTCTTGTCCTTATATCTGAGATAGAAATGGGAGGACTTAAAATGTTAGACATTCAATCTATGATTAGCGCAAAACGAGTAACATGTCTAAGGAAACTATTATGTGTTTAGTTAATTGATTATATTTTGTAGGACCTCTTTGAAAATCATGTAATGAAAGGGCATCCTATTAAAATATTAGTTAATAAATAAAAAAAAAATAAGACTACTCAAGTCCTTGGAAAACAATCCTAGACAAACTTCTATTACCTATTGGAGGACGTTTTGCATTACACTGTAACTTTCAAACTTCTAAATTGAAAATCAATCTTCCTGTATATTACAAAGAATGTTTCGACGCGTGGTCAGAGTTAAATGGGAAAACTCCAAGTTGTTATGAAGAAATTATTAACGAAATTATCTGGAATAACAAATTTCTTTGTTTTGACAAAAAATCGATGTACAGAAGGGACATAGTTAATCTAGGTTTCGTGAAGATAGGAGATTTAATTTCTGCAAATAACTCCTTCTCGTACGATACTTCTTCACTTATTAACCCCGAACAAAGATTTTTCCTTATGGGTATTATCAACTCGATTCCTGCAGAATGGCGTTCACTTATTAAAGATTCTACTGGCGTAACAGTAGCAGATCCCATTCCAAGCATCCCAACTATTAAGATGACAAGCGGTAATGTGGTACCAATTCTTGATATTTCTCCCAAACATGTCTATCAAATCTTTTTGCAACAAAAACAAATGTCACCCACCGCTAAACAAAAATTAACAAGAAGTACTCAAATATAGAGATTGACTGGGAAAAGGTCTATACATTAGCCTTTCAATGCACTTTAGAAACCAAGATCAGGGAATTTCAATACAAAATTCTAAATTGTATAATCTTTACGGACGAAAAACTTAATTTAATAATAATAATAATAATAACAGCATTTATTTAAACACGATAAAAATGCAGCAAAAGCTGATGTGGTCGTGTACAAACAATAAAACTAAAATTTCCTAACTAATTACAATTAATAAGACAATATAAGAATTCTACGTATTTATAACAATAAAATTTCAAAGCACATCATTATAATATATGTGGCTTAAAAATACACTTGAGTGACTTTTTAAAAGCATCAACATCTTGAATTGATCTCATCTGATTTTCCAGAGCATTCCACCGAATGATTGACTTATATGAGCATGATTTCTTGACCATATCGGTCTTAGGTCTGGGTAACTTAAAAGTCATTTTCCTCCTAAGGTCGTAACTACTTACATACTTTTCAAAGAAAAGTACTTTTCTTGGTGTTGTTGAATCACCAAGCTGCACGTTCTGTCAAGAGGCAACGGAATCCGTCGAGCATTTACTTTTCTCCTGTAGAACATCCTCTAATTTTTGGAAACACGTCCTGTCCTGGCTAAGAGATAACGATGTTCATGTTGGGATAATTAACGAGTCAGATGTGATCTTTGGAAAATTTGATATTGTAGAAGACTACATATTAATTAATCATATTTTGTTATTGGATAAATATTATATCTACTATAGGAAATGTCAAAATAGCTTACCCACACTTAGAGGTTTTATTGCTAGGACTAGACGTGTCTTTAATATTGAGCTCCATATTTCCAGGGAGAAAAATAAACTTCCTCTTTATTTTCAAAAGTGGGAGAAGCTAATTAATGCACTTAAATGATAGATTGTAGTAACGCCACCATTGTACATAGCTTTTTTTTGTGTGTGTGTTTTTTTATGTCAAATGTATATTAGTTAAATGTTAATGATTAGTAATTATTAATAATTGTTGATATTAATATTTATTAATTAATTAATAATAACATTTGTATCATTTGTATCATTTGTAATTTCTAAATCAATAAAAACTATTAAAAAAAAATGAATATAAATTTGTGAAACAACATACCGGGTGAGTGGCGTACATGTATGAGCTTTTTTAAATACTCCAGAGATAAGCTTACTACTTGTCATACAAACTAATAGCTTATGGCATAAATTGGGCTGGTTGTTTCTGAATATTCTCCTTATTTGTAGCACATTTTCCAGATTTTCAAATACACTCGCATGACACTGTGTATTTCCCATGGGTATTTCTGATTACAGGAACTGAAAATATTCTTGTTGCAATCCAATTTATTATCTGTGTTCTTAGTTTTCTATATTAAAGTTACATCAAATTGTTGCCCATTGACACATGTTAACCATTGTATTGATAATGTTGGTCATTGTTATTTATTTTGCAAGATTAAGATTAAGAATTTAATAAAACACAGTGCAGTGGGACTGCATCCTTGATGCATCTTGTTCTATTTTTTTCACATTTTAAATGGGTAATGTCAAGGGGATTTTGCTTCGTTGTGCAAAACTGTACTAAATATTTAACTAAATACCTTTGGCTCTTCAACAGAGAACAGGTAATAGGATTTAAGTGATTTTTCCAAGGCACAAAGGAATAACCCTTTATTTAAAGTTGCAATCCAGTCCCATCCAGGCCATCCGCAGTCATAGACGCATAGTTATAGTTTCATTGTTAACAAAACTGAAGCATTATTTTTGGATATCCTTTACAAATGTTTTTTGGCTTTTCAAAGTGATACTACAAACATGTGACATTGCCCTGGGCATGAAACATTTCTGGGTATAATCAGGATAGCATGTACATGTACTCCATTTAAATTTCTTTCATTTAGTCATATATGTTTGGATTAAACATTGAAATAGGGTGTATACCCAAAATGAAACTGTGAGGCAATATCTCCAAGGTGGCCTCTGTCCAAGCACTCAGAGTGAGTGTGATCTAGTGAGCAATGTTAGTTGTTATATAGCTGGAGTTTTGCTCAATACAACGCGCGCGTTGAATGATTGATTCATCGTCATATGACATCTAACAAACAAACTGTTTCCCGCCAATTGCGCTAAGCGGGCAACATTTGCGGAAGCGGGCAACAATTTTGACGTCAGAGGGTAACATTGCACTGTTGCCCGCTAGCGCACGTGATCAGACCGTGACAAAACGTGGCATGATTATGATGGATCGAGTGCTCGGCGCGTTTTTCAAACTGTGTTGTGTTGTGTTCTTTTTTGTGTTGCTATATAACAAATCACTTAATGACTGATCCCTCGGGAAACAGTGAATTTTGTTTCCCTCGAATCTCGATGTTTCCCTCGACTTCGTCTCGGGAAACATCGAGATTCTCGGGAAACAAAATTCACTGTTTCCCTCGGGACCAGTCATTAAGTGTTTAATATTACCCAGCCACTTTTTTTGTGTTTGCAATGCCTCCTTTCATTGACTTTCCTATTAATGGAGAATCTGACCCAGCAAACAACTAAGGCTAAAGAATGTGAACATGTCAGATAACTACCGACCTGCCAAGCCATCATGCTTTCTTATAAAGGTACAGTTGACTGCTGTTAGATTTCTTTTATGTATAGATCAACACTGTTGGAAGGGTAATATATCAAAGAAAAAAAAACATATTGGATTTAATTCTACAGGGACAGAGGAAACTGTCTGCAATAATGAATTGTCAGTATTAAGCAGTGTCTATAAAGCAGAGCTCCATACACAATGTATATAAGCATGATTAACTTTTTTGTTTACAAATCATTTAATTTAAGCCTAGTTCTCATTTACTGCCATTTTCTGTTGTTATTTTTTTTTCCATTGAGCTCCTTGCTCAGCACATAAAGGGACTGTAGAATATTGACATTTTTCACTCACAAAGTACTTATTTTAGCCAAGAAAGTACTCTCTTGCTAAATAACAGGTTCATGTAAGATAAAAGTAAATGGAGCCAATCAGGCCAAAAGATCCTGGATTTTCACAGAAGAAAAGGACTACATTTCAGGTCAAAATATATTTTCAAAGGTGTGTGATGTTTAATATGTCTAACTGAATCTCTTTTAAATCAGCCAATGATATTTTGTTTTCGATAATAAAACACAATTTATTGCACCTAGCAACTCAATATATCCCAGGTATATTGCAGGTTAGGTACCATTAGATAAATGATCAAGGTGTTTATTTACAAACTAATGTGCTTCGAGGAGGCATTTCTCAGTGGCATGTACTGGTAATATTCTGCTTGTGATGTTCTCTAGGAAGGGCCTTCATCATATCTAGTACATAGTTCAACTGAACTCAACTTTGCAGGCAATTACAGGGGGTTTAATTTAGGATTTTCAGTTTGTCAAATGTCCAAGATATTTGGAGTTTTTGACGGTCACATGATCTGCTATTTTGCATGGCCTTCTCTGTGACCATGAGATCCTGGCTTTAATAAAGCATTAAAGAGCAGAATAAGAAACCACAGTATTGCCTTGTGATCTCTTGTGCTAAACTACAATGTATTCCTTTCACCCACACACTGTTGAAACAGTAATCAGTTTTAACGCAACAAAATGAAACATGATATAACAAAGAATAAATTTCATTCTGCAAATTCCTTTCTTAAAAAATCAAATTATGGTTATATATATGTTCATCCTTTCAAAACTAGCACATTGAACTTTCATATGCCTAACCTTGTGTGATTATGGTAGAATTAAAAAATACAGACACATGCCAGCTCTTCCAGACTGAAGAACACAGTGCTCATTATTGTCTTGACTTTGAATGAGGCTGAGTAACTGATTTGCTTGTTTCACTCGGATTTATGCTTCATTTTTCTACAACACGTATATTCTTTTAGTTTTGCACTGTAGAAACTCAAGGAACTGAATCCAGTAAGAAATAGTAATCGAGTAGTTGACTTTATTTCTTAATTCTTTATGGCTTTACTTCAGTGTGGAATGATAATACACGTACTAAGCTTATATTTGTAAACAAAAGTCAAGATTCAAAGCTTCTGCAAACGAATATTCCTGCAAACAGCACCAAACACAAACGGGTTTAAAATTCACCCTAAGTTAATTTCATAACATTTTCCTTATCGTACCATGTATAAACGTCCACTTCCTGAGTAAATATTCTTTAAATTGACGGTCTTCTTCGGCTTCTTGAGCCATTCTTGCCTCCTAATACGGCAGCTTATTCTCTGAAGCCATACATCACCAAACCCTCATGAAACGATATAGATCCTGAGAATTCATCAAGTTCTGACTGCAAACGAGGCGCTCGGTTTTGGCTACGCGAAGGTAGACGAAGTTCAAGATTTATAAATGAAATGGTAAGCGGTGCGTGAAGTTAAAGGACCATTAAACTTTATTCTCTTTCAACTTACCAAATCATTCAAATCCAAATCAGCTGACTCTCCTAGTATGTTTTTTATCAGGAATTCGTTGCTTGAGGCCTGAGGTAAGAGAATAAAATACGGTCAAAGTGCGAATAGAATAATTATTAAAGTAGAACCGTTTTAATTCAAAATTAACTAAAAACGCGAGTTTATTGTAAGAGTAAAATTCACGCGTTTATTCTCTCGCTTAAAATTGTAATGGAAAGAACGTTTACGTTCAGAAATCATGAGAACGAGAGAATCAAAACATCTCTACGATTGTGTCTGAACAACTTACCTGGAGTTCTTGAGCCGTAAGCTCAGCCAACCTCGCAGAAGCCAACGGAACACAATTTTCCGGGATTTGAATCGATTCTTGAACGATTCTTGATTTCCCATTCTTGAACCGATGCACAAACATTCAAGGCATATGCAATAATAATAATAGTAATAATGACTTAATTACAGTATTTCCACTGAGAGGTGGCTCTTCAATATCTGATCCAATATCTGGCTCTTCAATATCTGACACGCTGGTAAAGCCATTTTCAAACGAAATAAGTCGAACGATTTTTGGCACGAAGCAATAAACTCGAAAACTCTCAAGGCAAAAGCGAATTGCAAAGAATGAGACGCTGTTCTTTTTATAACAAAACAACAATAGATGTCTGTATAAACCAATCAACGTAGAAAGTTAGGTGAAAACAATAGGGCAAGTATGGGCGAGTTCAATGTGTCATGTGGTGATAGGGGGTATCCCTGCTACATCTTGTGTTGTGAAGTATTTAGACGTAATGTTATGCCTAAGGTTTCTTTTATGTTTAGACTTTCTTTATAATTCGCGTTCATAGTCCAAGGTTATTGAAGGTTTAGCCCACACTGGTAGTTCTTAGGTTTTTGAGTAGTACTGTCTACCTTTATGAATTTGTTAAACTTGAATGGCGGTTCTTGAAGTAGGCATGCTTGGGAACTAAAGCTGGCCTTGGGTTTTACCTACACTATGGTTCCTGTTTTGGTGTCTAGTCTAACTTTACAGTTTTACCCCTAGCGATTCCATTGATTCTCTAGTACTTGTTATGAACAACCGTGTAGGTATTTCTTTTACTCGCTCTGTTAGGCCACAGGTTATGCATTAAAAGTTCCCACGCTCAGAAGCCAAAATAGGTCTACAGGACACGGGATGTGCAGTAGAAGTTCCCACGGTCAGCAAACCCAAATATGTCTAAGATTAGGGTATATAAGTTGCTTGCAATCGAGTTGTAAGTTAGTAGGAGTAGAAGAAGTTGAGGCGCTGTTGCTGAATAAACAAGAGTCCCGATACCTCTCCTGGTTGCTGTGCGAGTTAGCTGCGTTTAGGCCCGCTCATCGCCAGAAATCAGGGACATTGGGGCAGCGAATTTTCGTGCGTCTTACACTGCGATGTCGCTTCATTGGTATACACCGCTGTTCCACCCTACGGGCTCAAATTCGTTTGGTGCGGCTTCGGTGCGACAAAAATGGTTGTGTTAAATAAAGCGTTTTCAGGCCCATATAGAAACCACTGACCGAAATAATTCGCTCGCAGTTGAAAACAACAAGACTTTAGCTTTTGAATGAGGGGTGTGCAGCAAAATTTGGAGCATTCTGTGCCCAATTATCGCAGTTCGAAGACAGCGAACTTCAAGACTTTAGCGTGGACTGTTGGTGGAAATGATTTTTACAGCTCTGAACGATTTTTGAAAGCAAAAAGCAGGGCGAAGGAACCATCGTAGAAAGTGAGAATGCGATGATCGTCAGTTCAGTCGGTGCTTCTTCTCAGACGATTGCGGCAAGTTGGCTACCCCCATCACTTTACGAACTATGGTGCCTCGAAATCCCGTTTTGAGTGAAAATCGGCATTAATGGCTTCTAAAATAGAGAGCATTGTATGAGCGAAGCTTCGGAAATATGTTTTGTTGAAAAGCAGGGCCAGTAACAATTGTGGGGAAAATCAAGCTTACAAAAACACTTGAAAAGATGTTCATAAATTTACCCGGAATGCGGCAAATATTCCAGGTAAGCCAAAAGCCAGCCAATTTGATTTTGTTTTATTTCTGCCATACAAAGCCTTCTAGTGTTTGGCGGCCATATTGCCACTGAAACTCGCGCACGCGCGGTGAACATGTCCGCTATTTCTGGCGATGACACTTGTAAACCCAGTTTTTGGAACTGGTTATTCTAGAAATTAAAATTTCTGAATTATTTTCGGGATTTTCCGAGGTTAAAATCTTTAAAAATCGACGTTTCGGCCAGTTTCACTGGCCTTCTTCAGGTCCTTTTAAAAATGTATCAAAAAAGAAAAGGACCTGAAGAAGGCCAGTGAAACTGGCCGAAAGGTCGATTTTTAAATATTTTAACCTCGGAAAATCCCGAAAATAATTCAGAAATTTTAATTTGTACAAAAGTGAAAGGTGAAAGTTTCAGGAATAAGATGGTTATTCTAGATTTGGTAATCATGATAATAATTAATACCACAGAAATAACGGTCGGTTAATGAGATACCACAGCATTTTATTCATGAGATCAAGACGATAGCCTATGACCTTACCTAGTTAATGAATTCCCGTCCCCGAAAAATTAATGGAAAAGTTAGTGGAAACAATGTGCAAGTCTGGACGAGTTCGTTGTTCCATTGTGATGCATATGAAATCTTGTAAACCCGGTTTTTGGACCTGGTTATTCTAAGGTAATGAAATATCACAGCATTTTATTCATGAGATAAAGACAATAGTCTAACGTCGCCAACGTTCATGTATTCCACCCCAATTTAATGATAAACCATCGCAAAAATACGGAGTAACAGGTCCCTATCTTACTACTGCAATTGAAATAACTTCTCGATTCATTTCTATTTTTTGTTTTTCAGCCGTTGCACCCATTACATACGTTCTCTCATTTTAGTTTTTGTTTTGTTAGCTCTTTGGCTTGCTGTTTCAACATATACAACTAAAAAAGAAAAAAATGTATGAGATTTTATTAATTTAACATTTTGTTTATAACAGAAGTATCGAAATATATTTGTTTTAACTTTGATATTGCAGCAGGGAGTGTCTTGAGACTAGCTGGAGGAAAATGGGACGGAGAGGGAAGAGTAGAAATATTTCATAATAGCACCTGGGGAACTGTTTGTGACAATGACTGGGATATAAAGGACGCACAAGTCGTATGTCGCCAACTTGGGTATCCTAAAGCACTCAACGCTCTACCAAATGCTTGGTTTGGAGAGGGAAATGGCTATATATGGCTAGACAATGTAAAATGTCGTGGGCAGGAAAGTGCCATTGACAATTGTCAGCATAATGGATGGAATAACCACAACTGTAAGCATGGAAAAGATGCATCTGTCATCTGTTCAAGTAAGTCAAGTAAGATAACGAAGATACATTCATTTACTAATAGTCTGCAAGCTTGCTGTACACCATTACTGCAATAAACTTCCCAAATGCAGCGGAAATTTCGAATTATAAGGTTTAAACAAAATTGGAAAATGGTCAACCATACTTCCCTGAATATTCTATATTAATTCATTTCCTGCACTAATATAAGCTGAAATTGGCGATAATTAATATACATCAGACATCAGACACTCAAAAATCCCTTTTTCATAATCACAATTTCGTTTCTAGGGTCCCCTCTCTTCGGGGTTAACAAGATTCACTGGGAGATCATGGATCGAAACGACAACGTTTTGTTGATTTTATTTTCGAAAGAAAACTTGCCTGTTTAATGTTTTAAATGAAAATTGTAGCACTTTCCCGATGTGTCTTAAATCATAGATCTCGAGAAAGCGGCTGACACTTTAGACTAATCTGATTTTAGCACTCACGAGGACAACGGCAGAGAGAACGGCACAAAACATAGGTTTAATTAGCGAAAACAATGCCTCTGCATGTGCGTTTTACATTTTAATGCATTTCTTTGCCATTTCCTGCAAAACATCAATTATAGCTAAGTTTTGTGGAGAACGTGAACACACATTAATTTTCTCGCTTGCTCTATGTCATCCGGCTACAAATTCAGCTTCTGGACTATTCAGTCACATTAGACAAATTAAACAAAATGGAAAGATTACAAAGTAGTAATCTTGAGCGCGACTTGTAAACTCCGAAGAAAGGAATTGTTGAGTGTCTGAGGTCGCTTTGTCTGGCTATCTTTCGGAACTTCAGGAACATGCAAATTTACTGGCGGCCGTGTAGATGGGAAAAGAAAAAAACGTTTTCCCGTTATCGGCTTGAAAAACGGTTTGGACAGGTCTCTAAATACATTATTTCCGTTCGAGAAGGGCAAAAAATCGTGAAAACTTAATTGATCGAACTGACACTTTCAACCAAGTAACTTAGGAAAACAATGATAGCGAGTTAAATCCGAGCTGACCTTATTTTGTACCCAAAACGTTCGTTCGTTGGGTGCTCCTAAAACTTTGCAGTTAGAAACAAGAAATCCGAACATTCGACTTGGGCTCCAGGTTCTTTGTAAATTTCACGAATTTCTTCTTTACTTCGCCAAAGTGTAATGAATTTCTCCTTCTATTCTTTTATATAGAAGGGCTCATCAAATATGAGATGACAATGTTGTTTAAGACAGTTTTGAGGTTTTTTTAAAACCTAAATTACGCGTGCCGGATAATTCAAAGCCGTTCCATTCCACGTGCGGCAGTTTCATTTCGAACAGTTCCCCTTAAGGCGGTGTCACACAGTCGAGACCTAAACTCACGATCAGCTCACGACCTTTACGATCTAAATTTGTAAAATATCGCGAAAAGAACGTAGGAAATGTGGCGTCAAAATAAAAAAATAGCACAAGGTGAAGTCCAACTCACGTTTGTCAAGAGCTATACACGAGTTACAAACGAGCTATACACGACCAACAGACGTGCCGTAACAGAGCAATCCACGTTCATTCGCGTCCTACTCGCGATCTGTTGGCGACCTATCAGTGGGACTGGCGATCAATTAGAGCGGTTCACGAGCGGCTCCCGAGCTGCTCATGCGCAAAAAGAGTGGATCACGTGGTACAACCGTGTACACCACGAGTATAAAAAGACCTGTGCCGATTTCGATTATTTTCAGTGTACGACATCTTCAACAGAGCAGCCCTGCGTGAGTTTTTTCCGGAAATTTCTTTTATTATTACTTCATTGTTACACCATGCCTCCAAAGGGCAGGAAGTGTAAAGGGAAGGACAGTAAGGTCCCTGCAAAGAAGCCACGGAAGCAGATAACAGATTGTTCATCATCTTCCAGTGACACAGAGCAGATGAGAGAGACTGGTGTTGATGAGGCCAGTGAGACTGAGGCCATTGTTACTAGGGCCATTGTTAGCCCTCCCAGATCTACTTCTCCTCCTCCGGATGTTATGGGTGCTCAGACTGCTGGTTCTGGTCCTACTCCATCCACTTCCAATTCTCCACAAGATGTCACACAAAAGAAGAAGCAGAAGCCAAAAAAGTCGGGCATGCTATCCGACGAACAGGAGGAGTCCATGTTGGAATTTTTACAGGTCAACACATTTCTGTATAATATGAAGTCCAAGGATTACAAGGACAAGGTCCTCCGTTCGCAGGTGTGGCAGACACAGGCCGACAAAATGGGGTTAGATGGTAATCCGAAAAAAATATTTACAATTTTCTTTTATGTATACTATGTAATAATAATTCATGTTGTTCTGACATTTTGAAATGTAAGCAATGCCGAGACTTGTCGTAATATAATGTCTATGGTGTTTCATTTTCTGTGTTTTCAGTTGGGACCATTATGCTGTGGTATACATCTATCCGGACCAGATATGTCAAGTTGATCAACAAGAAGTCTGGTGATGGTGCGAGGCCTGAGACTGATTTGACTGATAGGGATAATTGGATCATGGCTAACTTCGGCTTCATGAAAAAGTACATCAGGAAAAGCAAGCAGAAAGTGCCAGTCAGTGTAAGTATTGTGAAATTACTAGTTTTTTTATTGCAAATGACTTTCATTTCAGCTATATATCATATTATTTTATGATATTACTTCCTGATATTTTTACTTATGTGTTATGTGCATTGTGTACTTCCAGATGAGGCAAAAGGTAGCTGCAAGAGAAGATGGTGGCATACCTCGTGCCGGTGCCGGTGGTGATGCCGACGGAAGCGATTCCAACCTGGAGGAGGACATGGCCGATGTTATGATGGTCATCGAGGGGCAAGAACAGACGGTCATCAGGTCCAAACCTACCTCGCCTGTGGTGCCTGGTTCCACTGTTGCTTCCACCAATGTTCCGTCCTCTGCTGGACCTTTTGGCAAGAAGACCGCAGCTCAGAAGAGGAAGGAAGCAGACAAAACTTTCATGACACAGATGTCACAGAGGGCAGCAGCAGCAGCTAAATTTCAGTCGCATATCATGAAATTGACTGCTGAGCCAGAACCCCAGAGACCAATTCAGCCCACATCTGAGAGAGCTGGCTTCATAACATGGTTTAGCTCTGTGGCAGACAACCTCCATCAGACTCTATGGTCTAGGTTATTATGTAACTTTTAAAGATTATTCTAATTTTGTTTCATAATAATGTAAACTTTCTAAATTAACTTTAATTTAGTTCTAAATTAACTATAATTTTAATTTAATTCTAAATTAACTATAATTTTTTTAAAAAATTGCAAATGTTATAACTGGGCATTTTTACTTATCTTTCTTTTTGTATTCTGTAACTACAGGTTCCGCAGGGAGTCGATTGGAATGCTCCTCCGATTTCAAGAGGAAAACGATACACTCCAGCTGCAGGAGGCAAGCACACCACCAGAAACACCAACACCAGTCCCAGCCACTCATCAGCAAGCACCTCCTATGCCAGTTTCGACCGTAACTAACCAGCGCCAACAACAACCTCAGCCAACATATCCCAGCTATTCTCCTGGAGGATGGAATGAGGCACGCAATGAGGGTAATTTGTGGCATTACTTGGGACAGAGTCAGAGCCAATCACATTATTCCAGGCCTCATCATGAGCAAACGGGCTACAGAGCAGAGCTCACCCAGCTGCAACCTCGACCCAGGAGTATGCCCGATCCAGCGAGTATGCAGGCAGCCTATACGGACTTCTGCTATGGTTCTGGCAACCAACCATCTTGGAATACAAGAGCCCCAGTGTCAACTACTGTTATGTCTCAGCGCCAACCGTCAGGTCCTAGTAGGCAAACTGCAGATGGCAGCCTTTTCGGACACATGACCACTAGTGAGCCATTGGATGCTTACATTGAAGTGACATCACCCAGCGATTTGGGCCAAATCAGTGCCACAGTTACCAGGCATGTTTCACCGGATAATAATTATGACTGTCGTTAAATCAGTGACATTTATTATATGCAAATTTCTAAATTTCGAGATAATATAAACATTATGGGATTATGTTAAAAAACTGGATTATTACCTTCATGTGTTAATTTTAAATGTCAATTTTCCTAGAAAATAGCAAACAAATGTACTAATTTTGTTTATTACTTATTAAATTTATAATGTGTCTAATTTTTGAATTTTGATATGGTGATGGGTTTTCTTCTCATTTTTCTCAAACCGACATTAAACATGAAATGATGTCTACATTCTCTGTAGAAATTAGACGTCATCCAATAAAATGAACAACATAAAATATGACATGTCACAACCGAAATGACTCAGGTCATTTACTGGTCTAAGAAAAGCAGTGACACAGTTATATGTTGAGTTTTCTCAATGGGTTGGTTTAACCATTCTGTCTTGCCATGGAACTGAGCCAGCTGGTGAATTCAGGTAGTGCTTCAGGTACAGCCGCTGCTTCTTAGCCTTCTTGGTGTCACGATTGGGAGCTTGTACATTCACAACATCTTGCATATTACGCCCACGTCTCCATTCACCCGGGATGACTAATATATTTTGATGATCTTCAACATCCACTGCTCCAGGCTGCAGGGCCGGGTATCGGATCCTAATAAGGTTGTGGAGGCATACACAAGCTTGGACAATAATCCTCACTGTCTCTGGATCTTGCTGCATCGTAGACAGTAGGACTTGAAACCTCTGAGCCAGGATGCCAAATGCATTTTCTACAACCCTGCGTCCTCGGGAAAGGCGGTAGTTGAAGATCCTTTCTTCCATCGTCATACCACGAATACTGAATGGCTTCATCAAATTAGGCCGCAGACCGAAGGCATCATCTCCAAGAAAGAAGAATGGCATATTTCTGTTGTCACCAGGTAGTGGTTCAGGGTCAGGGAAGCCGATGGTGTGGTTGTCAAGTGCTTCCTTCAACTCAGAATCATTATAGATCTGAGCATCTGATGAGGCGCCATCAGGTCCTACATCTATCCACAAGAACTTATAGTCAGCATCCACCAGAGCCATCATCGTGATTGAGAAGAAGCCTTTATAATTGTGGTATAGTGAACCAGTGTTGGCAGGGCACTTGCAGGCCACATGCTTGCCATCCAAAGCACCGCAAGCATGTGGGAAATTCCATCTCCTGAGAAATTCGTCAGCTATGGCACGCCACTCAGCAGCTGTAGTTGGGCACTGGAAGACTTCCTCTGCGTATTCGTCAATTATTGCTTGGCAGACTTCTTTGACAAATACGGATATGGTGTTCCCAGGTACTCGGAAATCCCACTTCAAGCTGCTGTAGCTGTCACCGGAAGCTAGATGCCGCATTGTCACAGCAAACTTGAGTCCAGCATCAAGGGCTTTTCTCCACCAAGTGTCTCGTTTGGTGATCCGTGTCCTGATCCTTTCCAGCACTTCATCGTACAGTGCTGGGGGCAGTCTCATGAAGTTCTGGAATCCTTCCGGGTCTTCTGCTCTGAGCTCATTCATCAGGGTATCATACTGCCCAAACTGCTGTCTTCTTTGCACCCAAGGTTTCACCCAGTGTCTCCTCCTCTGCCGTCTATTTCTTCTCATATACCACTGCGCTAGCAGAAGGTCTTCTTGTGCTTGCTCAGCATCAAGCATTGCAGCCATCTGGTGGAGAATACGTAGCCTACGAGCATTCATGTTGACTGCTCAACTGATTACGGCTGAATGACTCACGCATACTCAGTAGCCTATTTATACTTAAAGCTACCAGGATGTGTCGTCGTGGCATCAGTTTATTTTTTGGCCTTGAGGTGTTGAGTACAACGTCAATAGGACGGATAGATCTTCTGTCACTCTTTTACCATCTTGAAAAGGTCTTAAAGCCATCGGCAGTGAGGCGGAGCAGACTTTAGCCAAACGCATAATAACGTCAGTTGGTCGTCAATACTCGAGATGCAATCGCCAGTCGCACGTTTTGCTCGTGTATCGCTCTGAAAGCTCTTGAGTGCATCGCAACACTCCCATCGCTCCCGACTATGTCCGACCATTAAGTCTACTTTAAGATGATGTAACGAGCAACTCCCGACCGTCAAGAGCATTTAAGAGCAGTTGACGACGGTTTGGCGTCCGCTACCCGACGAAGATAGATCGGCTGACTCTCACGATTGTTTTGAGCATGGTCAAAATGTTCGTGAGAGTTTGCCGACTTATCACGTCCTTCAAGACACACTGAAGACCACTTAAGTCCTATATCAGAGCCCGTCAAGTGCTCTAAGACCTCTCGCGAGGGACTCATGATTTTTGTCACTTTTCGCATCGTCAGGTAATCGTGAAGCAAAATCGCGACTGTGTGACACCCGCATTACGGTCAGACAAATGAAAATGTCAAACGAACTCGGCGACTGATTGAATTTATTAATCTACATCCATCGGATTCATGTCAAGCTCCAGTCATCAAACGTTTGGTAGGTGTGTAAGGATATTTAATGAACAAAATCATGAAGGTGGGACAACACTGGACGAAAAAATGAATTTACTCAAGTTGCACATTGAGCAAATATGTAGCAAATTTGGGCCTCTAAATTTGAACCAAATTTGAACTTGGTGTAAAGTGAATGTAAACATACATCTTTGCTCACGTGCAAATTGTGTGCAAATGTGGTGTAAATATGCATCTGTGCGAAAATTTACTATATCTTTGCTACCCCAAGCAAATCTCATATTTGTTCATCTTTGCCATGCCAAGCAAAATTAAAGAAAATGTGAAATTTACCAGCTTTGCTTTCTTTGCAAATAAAGTGCAAACATCAAGTTTTGATTTGATGCAAAGATGAGCAAAGTTGTGCAAATGTCGTCTTTACTAAATGTTTACTACTGTTTTGCCACCCATGTAAATCCATTTTTTCGTGCAGGGAATCAAGATGGATAACCGAACTAGAACATGCGTAGTAGCTACGTAATTTTTTTCCCATCAGCTGTTGGATTGATGACTAACCGTATCATTACACATATGTCTTTGTATCTGTTCGCTTTTTGTTTGCTGCACTCGCAGTATTTTTCCTTCGCGCGCTGCCTGTCCTTCGCTCCCCACTATCTGAACGCCTAGAACAGCGCTTCTTAACCTACAGCGGAAACCCGACTTAAGGTCATTCATACATCTATCTATCTTTGTTACGACAGCTTCTTTTCTTGACCCGAACAACAGCGAAGTCAGTAAACAAACATGAGTCCAACATCAATAATGTGGTTACCCCGCTACGGCCACGTTTTGGTGGCCACGTGCAATGCCGGCTGGGTGATCGGCGTATGTAAAATAATGGAAAGTTAAAATTATTTCATTTTATGATTCGGTACGTACTGGTAGAGAGATAAGGGTCCGGAAGAGGTTTAGAGTTCCTATAATCAAGTAACGTCTACTATATACTTTTTTTTCAGAGTTTGAAGTCCTTGGTCACTGGGTGTTGGATGGCCAGGATCAGGAAATAAAGTAATTCACAAATCATGGACTAAATTATTTTCGTTATCAAGGAAAACTGTCATAATTTAACAACTATCTCCTTACAAATCAAGCATTCCATGACAGAAGTTGCTTTGGTCATAAATACCTATCTGTGAGAAAAGGAAAAATGGCCAAAATTTAGACTAGAATGTTTGGAAGCTCTGTTTTTGGCACAATTGAATAAGTGCCAGAACTGTCCAAATAAACTCAATCCTCGTTAACAAAATTAAACAAATAATAACAATAATAATGGTTACAAAATCAACATTTAAACAATGGTATAAATATACTTCCGAACTGGCTTGGATTACAGGAACCAGTTGCATAAAGCTTAACGTCAGACATAACAGCTAACTTCGGACATTCAGCCCGCAGTCAAACCCGCTTAGCAGAGACGTTAGCAGTTACGTCCCAGATGACATGAGAGCCGAATTACTCTACTTTTCGGTATTCCACGAAGTCATTTTACCAAAAAAGGTTTTATTTCTTACTTTCATTGATGATTCGCAGCTGTGATATATATTTTTGGCCTCAAATTAGCAATAGAGGCCGCCTTTTTAATAGTGTCGGCTGACAATTAATCTCTCATGTTTATACGTGGAGAAAATGTCAATGACTATACAATCAATATACAGGCAACGTTTTTATACATCTCCAGTGATCGTGGACGCAATGGAAAAAAACATTAATTAGGCTACCATTGTCCAGATTAGGACCTTATCTCTTCAAGAGCAAAGTGGGCAACAACACATTTCATCGGACCTGGTTTGGGACAGACTCTACTCATTTTCCCTATTTATACACTTCAATTCTCAAATAGCCCTTTTCCATGATCCCCTTGGCCCTCCCTTTGACCATCAGTGCCCTGTGGGTTCCACTGCAATTTTTGCCTTGTGATATTCTAATGGTGTGCTGTATCCTACTCCATCTTTCTTACTTAATTCGCTCTCTTCCAAAGGTATTCGTTTTTCACTCTATCCTGCCAGAGGATGCTTAAGGAAAGGTTTTTCTCCAGTAATGATCGAATTGCAAACATTAGAAACTTACTCACGTTTCAGCACCATACAACAGGACAGAGAAGAATGTTGCGCGGCTCGGTTAATGGTACAATCAAAGGCTCCTTAGAGCCAACCCGTGAATTTGAAATGCGTAACGCGTTTAAACGCAATGCGGTAAGCTTATGTTTTCACTCTGTTACGGTTCAATATACTTTTTTAAATTAAACGTAAGGATTTTTGACAAACGGAAAAAATAAAAATACAGTACATCACTTTCATAATGTTCATTCCGAAGAAGAAAGAAAAAAAAAACGAAAAAAAAAAATGAACGGCCCGAGCGCGCTTCGAACCGGGACCTTTCGGCTGTGGGTCCACGCTTTACACCACTTGACCACCGTGACCTCTGACTTGATATAGGATAAATTTTATTACTTAAAACTAGATAACCATCGAAACGCGTGTCTCAGTTGAAAATTCCTTTTAGATCGATTTTAACGTTGCATTAAAGACTCCAAATGCGAAACATCTTTAAGCTTATTGTTGTTTATATTCGTTTACACCAATTCAGTTATTGTTATCGCTGGATTCACTCTGTTCTTGTTACAAAACGCATTCGTAACAAAGCATTACGTCACTAAGTTTACAGCTGATGGAAGGAGTGAGCGAGTGACTCATTTGCATATCAGTCGCCGTTACCGATAACCCGTTTATTACGCATGCGCGTATATTCACGGGTTAAAAAACCACAAATCCCCATGCGGGCTCACCCGGCTTTAGATCTAAATTTTGCAAATTATTTTAGGAGCAGATTGCTGATAATATCGTTTTAAGCATTAACTACGCTTTTGGTAAATGCGATCTAACCATTTTTTTTTCATATCCCTTCTTCCCAAAAAGGAGAAACTACCCAACCGCCAAAGCAACCTATGCACAATCTCCTTATCAAATAGTTATTAATTAAATATCGATTTATGTTACTAAAAATGTGGTTGTTGTTCATCGTGGTGTGTAAGATAGGTAAACGCTTTTTTCGTTTGTCTCACGATGGAGTCACTTTAAAATGTTGATCGCGACGTTTCGACTGCTATTACTGCTAGTCTTCATCAGGCGATGAGGTCGATTGGTTACGTGTCGCTTATGTAGCACGTTGGCTTGTTGCTATTGGTGCATTTCGATCCTCATTATTATTCCGAAAAGATGTTGTTCCCTCTCCGGTCCGATTTGATATCGGTCGGCTGTTATGGTTCTTGATTGTAGGCATCCACGCTTCGGGATTTTCATGTCACTATCTCTGTTGATGTTATTAGGATGAAGTCTTATGTGGATGGCCTCTTTAACTCTACGGGTGTACCAGTGTGGGTCACGGTCAATAAACTTAACCTCGTCCCAAATAGGAAAATATCGATTATACAAGGCTTCAAAAGCATTATCAAAACATAATAGAAAAAATCCTACCAGAAATCGTTCACCAAACCCAAACGGGCTACGTAAAGAAAATGTATTCAACGAAAATATTAGGCCAATCAATGATGTAATAGAGCTTATAGTATACAAAGTCAAAACACTCGTTTCCGTCGATTTTAAGAAAGCATTTCACTCGACTGAATAGGAATATCTAGGAAAAGTTCTAAACGTCTTCAATTTCAAAGATGACTTTAAAAATTGGATGAAGTAACTTTAAAATGACGTCTCAGGGTGTGTGATCAATTGAGAGACTCTGCATGACCGAATTCCAGCGGTGTTACGTGGTCGACAAAAAGGGCATTGCTGCTCTGCACTCGAATTACATTTTTTTTTAAGTATTTTAACTCATTTTTCCAAATAAGAACCTGGTTCAATATTTAGGCTATATAAAACAAGTTCTTTTAACTGCATTCAAAGGCGAGTCATAATTGTCTTTTTTTGCTGTTGTTTTTTTCTTTTTTAGATTCAATGGATCGCTGTCTTTTACCGAGGGGCGATGTCCAGGTAGCAAGGCTCCCATTTTCAACCAATTAAATCCTTTCGCCACTGGCCCAATAATTTATCTTAACGACAAGAGTTTTACAATTTCATGTTGGATAAAACAAATGGAATGGGTCCAGGATCAGAATGCAACAATTTATGGTGATTGGCATGATCTATGGCAGTTTCGTCTTAGCACTAGAAATGAGAGGATTGTGTTCACTTGTCACAAAACCGGAAGCAAAGAGTGGTGGTCCTTGCAGAGTATGAAGGTATCTTTGAGCAACTGGACTCACGTGGCAGTCACGTGGAATCACGTCACAGGGACTGTGTTGATCTATGCTGACGGTAAAGAAATAGGCAATAGAACATATTCTCCTGGGGAAACGTTTTACGGACCTACAGGGAAGCACTGCATGATTGGCAGCGACGGTGATAAAGGCAACAACCAGTTCTATGGATCAGTGATGGATGTTTACGTCTTTGAAGGAATATTTTTGCCGGATGAAATTAATACGCTAAGAGGTTTGTGATTCACGAGTCTAAAAAATAAAACATGTTATTCTTCTTCTGAATTTAAATCCCTTTTGTTTATCCTGAATTAAATGCTATGAGAGCCGAAATACATTATTTTATTGGTTAGTTTTAGCGGAGCACTCGCCGAGCCGAAGGCTTGGCTGCGCAGCCCCATACTCATAGAACCGTCCCGTCATTTTTCATGGTCATGGCTAGCGGAATGTTTCGAGGGCGCGTCGGTCCGTGTGCACGTCTGTCCACCCGTTACGTCATCATCGATGATGACGTATATGAAGAGAGACGAACTGGGAACGAGGCTTTGTTTTTCGCGCGCTTCCCCGCGGCTACAAACAGGGCAGTTCCTCCGCGCCAAAACCAACACAACCTGTACTCGTCAATAGAAAAATCACGGAGAAAGACAAACAAGATACGCCAATTTCTGAAGCAAAGAAAACGAACCCTAAAACTCGCGAACGCTCTGAATATGACGGCGAACAACCTTTGCCGAAGAGGAAAAACACTGGATATCGGACAAACCAACATAAACAGAAAAGCAAGTAATTGTCTAAATGTGATTTGCAAAAATTGCTTAGTTAAGCCTATGTAAGCTTAATTTTACCAGAAGAATTTTCTCCAAGTTTTTACATTCAGAGCTAAATTGACATCTTTGAATATCCGTGGTTTTGGCAATGAAGCCAAACAACGCTCTGTTTTTGATTTTGCGAAAAATTGCCGTTCTGATTTTATTTGTTTACAAGAAACTTTAGCGACAAGTCAAAACGCGATAAATTCTCTGACAGCTAAATGGCGCGGTAAAAGTTTCTGGTCGCCCGCTCGTGGTAAACAAGACGGCGTTGCCATTCTTGTAGCTGAAAATACTGATTTCAAATGTTTACAATGGAAAAAAAGATTCTTCTGGTAGAATTGTTAGTGTTTTAACTGAACTCGACGACACCAAAATTAATTTGGTTAATACTTATGCACCCACGAATCCAAGTGAACGTAAATGCTTTTATGATACAATTCATGAATATTTTTTCAGAACTCTTTTAAAATTATTGCTGGCGATTTTAACTGCATTGAAAATGTTTCTGATAAGTTTGGAGGAAATCTTACAATTTCCACGGAGTTGAAAGTTCTGCACAAGTGTTCATCGTTTATTGATAAATGGCGCAAAAAAAAAAAAAACACGGCCGACTGAAAAATACAAAGCACATGGTTTAACGCGGATAAAACTATCGGTACACGTTTGGATAATTTTTTTATTGCTCAGGACTTGTATGATTCCTTTCTAAAATGTGAAATTTTGCCTTGTGTTTTTTTCCGATCATGATTCTGTTGATTTATCCGCAATTTGCATAATGCATTTTCCCGTGGACCAGGACTTTGGAGGCTAAATTTAGAATTTAATATTTACGATATGATCTCAGAAATTATTAAGAAACATGTATTGTACCGGAAAGCATTTAATTCCATTCAAGCTTGGTGGGATTTTCGTAAAGAATCTATAACATTAGTTGCAGGACAGCTATAGAATTTGGTCGAAGTAAACAACGCATATTTAATCGCGATAAGGCCACGCAACTATAATTTCTTTGATCGAAGCAAAACGGGCTCTTATTTAAGGAGATAACTTAGCAAAAACCACCATAGAAACGCTCGAAAGAGAAATTTGAGCCGTTAATTTATCCCAAATGAGAGGAATCCAAATTCGTAGCAGAGTCAAATGGCTTGAAGAATGTGAAAAACCTAGCGAATTCTTTTTTTACGCTCGAAGCAACACGGCTCAGAAAAATACTGTTCATTCTATTTATAACTCCGGCGGTGTTAAAGTCTTTTAACAAGACTCCGGCTCATTTCGATTTTTACCGTAATTTGTACTCGCAAGAACCTGTTAATTTAACAGTCCAAACCGAATTTTTGAACAAACTTGAAAACAGATTAGAGCGAAATTTTATCCTGCGAAGAATCAGTTTTATCTTTGGTGAAAATTACCCACGCAATGCGTGGACTTTCTTCAGGGAAACCCCCCGGTTCAGACGGATTACCTCAAGAATTTTACGCTAAATTCTGGAATCTTTTTGACCTTATTAATAGTTTGGAAAACAATTCTTTCAGTGATTCAATGCAAGGAAGCGTGACTAGGTTACTCTATAAGAAAGATGATAGGAAAAACCTAAAAAATTGGTGACCCCGCCATTTCGCTACTCGATGTTGATTACAAAATTTGTCCAAAAGCTCTTACAAAATGACTTTCAAAAGTGTTACCCTCGATTATTCAAGAAGATCAAACTTGTTCCGTCCCAGGTAGGACGATTTTTGAGAATTTATTTATTTCTCTTGCGTGACACTCACTGTCAAGCAAATATAAAAATTAAAGCTAATCGTTTTTTGACCAAAGAAATTCCACTCAAGTCGGGGGTGAGGCAGGGAGATCCCCGGTCTCCACTTTTGTACATTTTATGCGCAGATGTTTTGGCTACCAGTGTAAGAAAGGATGATACTATTGAAGGTTTTCTCCTTCCAGAAGCCTGAGGATGACTCCTCATGTTTTGTGAAGTACATTTTTTTCTTTAGACAAATTGTTTACCTCACTTCACAAATACGAGACAGGTACAGGGACTAAATTAAATGCCATGAGGTTAGGATAACTGGATAACTGGTTACCACGCCTTTCCAAGCTAGATTAAAATTTGAACCTGTTGAAGGGTGTGGGGTGTTTTCACTCCCACCCTATCGGCACTACTCAATACTAGATTTTTTAGTTAATGTTAATACTATTTTCTTTTACCTATGGACTTCTGCTTACGATGAGAATGACATGCGAGCGCGTTTTTCCATTAAGACCATACTTATGGTATATGGGTTTTTCGAAATAAGGCAACTTTTCACAATGGCACCGACAACTCTCGGGCCACTGTAAGGGACATAAGAAATGACATCACAACACAGTTGCAAATTTATTTCTCCCGAATGGCCGAACAGAAATTTTCTGCTTTGTGGTGTCATCCGAATATTTGTGAAGCTTGTGACTCATAATTGAGCTACTGGCAACTCATCATTTCCAAATCAGTTTTTCGGGTAATTTTCCAGACGCAACAGATGTACCGCGTATTTTATTCGGAAATTAGTCATACTAGTTATTCTAGACCGAGAAAATGTTGTTTTGTGAGCTATTGTGTAATTTGTGCAGTCTAAATGTACTGTGCAGACGGTCGCGTTATACGCTTACTGTTTTTGAGAATTGCTAAAATTGAAAAATAGTCTGGTCGTCAATCTCAATTCTAATTTTTCTTGTGCTTCCGACCTTTCACCTAAGTTAAGCTTATCATTATCGTTTCTGTTCAGAGAGCTCCGCTGTTAGGCTAAGCCTATGTATATATATATTAGTGCTTACTAGGTTGAGAGGGTTGTCTTACGCAAAAAAGGACTACGTTTATAATTGTTAAATGCGGACTGTTTTCTGCAAACAAATTCCCTACTTCCAAAATTCAAGGTTAGAAATAAAGGTTAGAAAATCGATCGTCCGTTAAGAAGTTAAGAATCGTGTTCAAAGTTGAAGATGTTTAGATTTCCTACTTCAATTTTGCAGTACAAGCTGGAAATAATTCCATGAATCTCTCTTTGTCATACAATCATTTGTTGTTTTACGGCGATCGATCGCATTACGAAATTTGACGATGATTTGGCGATGAATGGCGTTTCACCACCTGCTATGTCTGCCACTTCATATTTCTTCCAGGACAACTTTCAACTCCTTCCCAGCAAAGAAAGTTTCGATAAGGAAAGCTGAATTCTCTTATAAATATTGAATTCCACAATGTCAAATTGTCTCCAATACTCATCATGCAACTTTTTGCTTGACAAAGTTTAATAACGATTAAAAGCACGTCAAAACACTGAAACTTTCTAAACGTGTGTTTATCCTTAGTTGCAAGAACGTTAAACGAAAGAAATAAAAATAATATATATAGATAGGTTTAGCGTAACAGCGAAGGTCTTTGAACAGAAACGATGATGATAAGCTTAACTTAGGTGAAAGGTGGGAAGCATAAGAAAAATTACAATTAAGGTTGATGACGACTGGGCTGTTTTTCAATTTTAACAATTCTTAAAAACAGTATTACGCGACCGTCTGCACAGTACATTTAGACCGTAAAAAAGTTCGCAAAACAACTTTTTCTCGGCCTAGAATAACTAGTATGCCTAATTTCCGAATAAAATACACCAGTTGCGTGTCGAAAATTGCCCGAGAAACTGATTTGGAAATCAAAATTGCAAAAATATCTTACTTAACCCTATTTTGCCTGGGGGGAGGGACAAAGTGCCTGCGCTAACTTTCAACATTCATAACTTCTTTAATATGTATTCAAACGTCATCAAACTTTGTGACTTTTCCTAAAATTTATCTGGCAACAATTTCATGTGACATTTTATTGATCACGTAACCTGGGCACCAGAGATATTCTCGCGGCGAACTTCGTGACTTGCTGGCCGAAGGCCGCTCGGTGTCAGCCAAAGGCCGATCAACGAGTGGCGAAGCCGCGAGAAAACCTCTGGCCCAAAGCGGTTTTATAGACCTCTTTCATAATGGCGGCCGATTTATTTATTCTTTTATATGTATGTTAATTAGCCTTACTGGCCTCATTTTAGAGTAAAAATTATTTTGAATTTTGCACATGCTACCGAGGCCAGTGAGGCTAATTAACATACATATAATAGAATAAATAAATCGGCCGCCGTTATGAAAGGACTATGGCCCCGTCCACACGTATCCGGATATTTTTGAATCCGCAACATTTTTGTTGCGGATTGGCCTTCCGTCCACACGTATCCGGCGAATTCGACTCACGAATCCACAACTTTTTTAATTCGCTCTTCAGAGTGGAAATTTTTTACGAGTACGGCATCGTGTGGACGGTCAAATCCGGATATTTTTGAATACGCTGACGTAACAGTATCGGATCCAGTCTTTAACCGCGCGAATATTCAACATGGCCGACCGAAATGTTATCGCTTCACTTCTACATTCGATTCTACATGGACTTATTTCTAGTCTAATAACGTGTTTACAGTTGAACTTTGATTTGAACTTGGTCTTTGCGTATGCTTTTTTGGCAACATTTAAAGAGGAGCCCTGGCTGCTTGAGCGAATCCGGATACGTGTGGACGGGCAAATACGATTCGAATACGCTACGTGTGGACGCGAATATTTTCTAATCCGGAACAAAAAAGTTGCGGATTCAAAAATATCCGGATACGTGTGGACGGGGCCTGAATTTACCGTTCTCGGTGAACTTTGATCGTTTTCATCTAATTATATCTAAACCAATCACAACTAAGATTTCCTACTGTGTTCACATGCGCTGGCACGTACTGGCACGTGAAGATATGACAGCTTTGACAGGAGCTAATTACCAGGTGTCAAATGGCCTGCCAAATGACCCCGGGGTTTGTTTATGGCTTTCGGGAGTTAAAACAACTCCCGTGAAAACGGTTCCAAACTCAATGTCTTCGCTGTCGTGCCGTTTATGCGAAGTGAATGTCATTTCCAGTGGTGGCTACTACAGCGCAATTAGCGAAAACGCAAAAAAATACTGAACATTTTCGGACGTATTTCGGTGATTTTCGGCGCCCAAGAAGAGAATAGCGACCTTTAGATTTGACTACGAGTACGATATTGAGAACGGGTACGAGTTTTCAAACCAGATTCATCTACCTCATATCACCATATAATTTCTTATCTCACCAATCTTATCCCTAACGTTTATTTATGTGTTTGGTCAGCAACAGGAAAGAGTTATAGTTCAGGGGATACAATTATCTCGTATTTCAGTCGTAGTCGTACTCGATTTCGTACTTGCAGTGAAATGTTAAGGTCGCTAATCTCTCTATCGGGCCGCATGTGTTATGCAAAAAGCTACCGCCGAATTGAAAAATACGAAGCGACTATCAAAGAACTAACCACATTGAAAGAACATTGCAAAGGAAATGTGGCCCGCTGGAAAACTGAAGTGGATAGCACGCGATCAAAGCGATGTTTCAGCTCGCCCAATAAAGAAGTCTCGCATCGTTGTTCGTCGGCTGGCGATACCCGTTCTGGTGAGACACTTAAACATCCTTGCGGCGTATAAAATTGCAAATCCCATCCGTTTGCTCGGCGCTTAACGTATCGACACCGTCGAAGGTTTCAAGAACCTTTGTTATGGCTTCCTCCAGAGCCTTCTCACATTTTTCAGTAAGAACAACCTTCAACCTCGAAATCCGACATTTCAACACCTCATCACACAGAAATAATTTCACATTTCACGGGCTTCTTTCTCGCAGTGTACTCTATTCATGTAAACCAATCACACCATTAGGTTCCATTAGAAAGCCCATGGGAGGTCGTTAGGAGCCAATCGGCTGTCTCGTCCAAATTATGGTCATTGGCTCGGCGCTATCAAAGCAATAGCGCTCTGCTCCAGAGGTTTTTCGCGCGGGTCACAATTAGTCTAGGAGCCAAGTCTGAAAAGAGGCCTAGAAAATGAATTTCGTTGCACCCCCGTGCTATATTTGTCTGAATAGCAAAAAATGATAGAGCATTATCTAAGAAATGCAGAATGACATCTTTTATTGATAGGCCAGCGGGACATCACCCCGATATCAGGCATTTTTTACCGGATACCTTTTCGCCGCACTTCGCTAATTAATATACAAATTTGAATTTTGCAATGGAGTTTCAAATAATTGCAAAGTGTACAATATTTGGTCCAAATAAGCCAAACTTGGACATGACATCAAACATACGTCATATTTTGATTTATGAGTGTTTTGGACTGTGTCTTTTGAAACTGTTCCTAGGAGACAAGATTATTCCAGTGGATAGCGGAGTTACAGCAATTTTCTAGGCTTCACTAATGGAAAGACTAACGGATTTTTTTTCCCATATGGTCAACTGAAATGTCCTTTTTAATTGTTTTCAAGCTTCAAATCCCCGAGAACTTTTCAAGACACACCACTGCTGATTTTTAGTTCCCGTTTTGGTCACACATGTAAACCAGAACTTCCCCGAAAAGATTGCAGTAACCACAGCTCCTGCAAGAGCAGGCAGAAACAATACAGATAGAAAGAATCAGCTTGACTATTTTTTTGGTTTGAATGCATTGCAATATCCTGTTTCCATAGTTTTCTTTAGAATATAAACTTGGAAGCGAATTAGAAATGCATTCAAATTCGGTTCAAATCTAAATCAATTGGTGTTAAGTTCAGCTTCAGGTCCAGTTTTAAAGCATGAATTTAGTCTATATGTACATCCTTGTTAACTTTCTTCTTCTATAAACGTATAAATGCGCCATCATTCTTTCGACAAACAAACGTTTTATGCCCGGTTGTTTGTCGTCGACCGTTGTTTCTCATACAAAACTGAATTCAGGTCAACTCAGTGTCTGCAGTTTTAAACAAGTTAACCAGGAGTGGAAAGTCTGGCTTATCACTAAACGGAGAGGAATGAGCCAGTACGACGCGACGATAAGTATACAACAGTGCATCATGTCATGATTGTTCATTACTCAAAGACATCATGGACATCAGTACTGCATATGGACAACGCATGCCAAGACTGTGGTGTTGTTTCAAGGGAAACAATACCGGCCGAAACAAAAGCAGCATTATTTGCCGATCATTCCTATAAAAGGGTATCTCTGCAAAGTCAGTCAGCTGTGAAGCCTGTGGTCGTGTTCAGCACAGTCCTGGACGACGGAAAACAGTGGTGTTGTACAGAGAGAAGATCAGGCAGCAATGGTCTGAGTGACTAGGTGATCCTCTCCGATCCGTCCATCCGAATTGACTTCACTTGGATCCTTTGTCGTCTAAAGAGCAAAGCATGTTTCATAGCGGCCCTCTGCGTCAACGTGATTACCAGCCCCTCCCAAACTGGAGTGCATGCGCACGTTTAATGCCAGAATGTCCTCTCAGTCTCCACCAGTCACATCTATTGGATAGCGGCCCATGATAAACGCTTCAGCTATAGATTACAGTACCATGTATACGTTAATGATCTGACGAATGCCCAGAACATGATGGTCAGCACATAACAGAAACACAGCGTCATTACCTTTGTCTAGGTCATTTACGCTGAAGCCTAGGAAATATATTGTTATGCGTTTGGAACTGAGGCGTTCACGTTGTGCTAAATTAACTTGCTGACTTGCTTTGAAGAAAGTGGACTGTATGACATCGTGCTGGAGTCCGGAATCTAAGGCAGTCACCCGGCTTCGGTACTCCTTCCAGGGTCGGATGAGAATCCTCAGGGCCAAGTGCGTAAGCCCGCACAGCTGCAGGTGTTGCCGAGGACATGCCCGGGTGATGTAATCCTTGTTTTCTTATATGGCTTCCGACACGAGGTTTCTAACAACTATGGCTGCATAAGTGCATCGAAAATTTGAGAAGGGAAACCACGCTATCGGCAGATTGGGACCACCTTTCTTCCAGGTATGGACAGACAGGGGTTTGGACAAACCACATATCATAACAGGAAGACGTGGGGGGATAGTTGGCATTTCCACAAATTCTGCTGCACTCAATAGGTATTTCTTACAAGCCACGAAGGGACTGAAGTTAATGCTGCCACCAAACACTGTGCGACGTCGAGGAAGGAGGACTCAGAAAAATTAGGGATAAGATGGATGTCCAGAAAGTAAACCCCTTTCATCTGGTTTGGGAAAACAAGGAACCAGCTACATTCCTCAATATTGTGACTAGCTTAGTGATGCCTACTGAGAAAGCAGACTAACTTACGGGCACCAAACAGACAGGAGCAGCCTGAGTGTAAGAATTTGCATCCAGGAGGCTTCCCAGCGATGCCATTGATTTTTGGGATAAAATCACATTGGCTAATGTGATGACGATTGCGTCTTTGTCCAAGAAGGGTAGAATATGAACAGCAGAAGAAAGGGAAGTCATCATGCCGACATAAGCTGGTTTGGCCGTTTATTAGCCTACTTGAGTATAGGCAAGGCTCCCTAGAAGTGAGCTGAAAGCGGCCTTAATTTTCGGTGGCATGGGATCGCAATTTCTGAAGTCAGCTCAATGAAATATTTTTGAAGAAGCTGTTTAGAGCAGTCACATCGAAACTTAGCCAGGAGAATTATTCAAAGCAGCCAACATTCCAGCAAAGGAGGAGAAAGAGAATGGCGAGGAGTGAGCAGTTCGCTTGAAATCCATATCAACTCTGACAAGACTCCAATCCCGAAGTACTGGGTCAAATAAATTAGTAATGCTGTGGACAGGACGTCAATAGTGCATTTTCTTTTCTATACATGATGTGCGATGGCAAAGTAGTCCATGATCCGACCTGGAAAAAGGGTTATTGATCGCTGGAAGCTTCTGCGACCAAACCAATGCAGGTGAAGAAGTGTAACCATAAGACTTCCTTGACAGTCTTGTCAGAGCTTCAGAATGACGGACCACGAATAGGCAGATACAAGAATCCTTCTAAGGTTAAGCACGCTTCAGAAACTTGTGGAAGGATCGTCATCCAGTCCCCTGACACAGATTTCGCAGTGTTTTTCGTGTACTTCTTTACATCTCTGCCATGCAACGAGCTGTCATTAAAGACCAATACATACAATACAAGTTTCTGTTCTCTACACCAGTGACAGTTTTGATAGAATCGCCACAGCAGACCTTGCAAGATACTGGATGTTCTGTCACAAACAAGAAAACAACGAAAGTCTTCCTTTCAGAAGCTATAGCCTGTTACAACATATTAGGACGGCATTGATGACGAAAAATCCCGCACCGACGGGTCTTTTAAAGCTGAAAATCCAGCTGCAAATTCAACCGTTCAGCATGCAAGAAAGACGACTATGTGTCAATGCAAGGCAAACTGGATACCCTGCACAGAAGCTTGCTTGTGTATGAACAACGAAACCTGTCAGAACATTCTCTGTTTAGAGGAGACCAGTGATGCTTAGGTAACGATTAGAAAATTTCATAAAAGTGGTGCTTGTTTTTGACGAATAAAAGTTTGACGTTTAGTTGGGATTTTGGCACTTATGATTACACACAAGTATTGTTTAAGAAGTACTTCATATTTGACTGTTATTAGGCATTTTCATGTTACAGTCAACTCTCTCTAAGCGGACACCTCTCTATGACGGACACCTCTTTAAGGTGGACAGAAAATTTAGTCGCTGCCGAATTTCACTTGTTTCTCGGTAACTGAACTCTCTTTAAGGCGGACATCTATCTAAAGCGGACAGCGGACACATTTTTCAATATGTTGGTTCAAAAAACCTCTCAAAGCGGACACCGGATGTTTATGAAATTTTATAACAGGTCCAAAATTCCGAAAAGTTAGCGCAATCTGATAACAGTGGTTTTAGCGGAGCACTTGCCAGGCCGAAGGCCTGGCTGCGCAGCCCCATACTCATAGAACCAGAACCTATGCCCTTCATTTTTCATGGTCATGGCTAGCGGAATGTCCCCCGGGCGCGCGTGTGCCCTCCGTCCGCTGTCGCACAGTCTGTCGCACAGGACCGGACTACTGCGCAGGACTAGCTCGCGGGCGCGTATGACGTCGCAAAACATGCGCGTACGACGTCATGTTGAAACCAAAGCGAGGCTTTGTTTTTCGCGCGGTTACACGGCCGAATGTCACGTCAGCTAGAAAAACACTTTGATGTTTTGCTGTGAATTTACTAAGCGGAGAAAACCGTTTAAATTAAAGGCGTTATTTCCCTGAATATTTCGCGGTTTGCTACTCAAGACAAGGATACTAATTAAGGGATACTCAGAAGCCGCTTTAGTGGAAAAAGACGAGCTTTCATGGATAAAATCTTGCTTCGAGGAACTTCATGTATTACGTTTTTATCAAATGCGGGAGATGTTTCTTTTGTACGGATTTCAGAACCAGAAGCGGAGATTTGAATTTCCAAGCAAGCGAGGGACATAAAGGTAAAACAGATTACAGTTTTCGATGAGAATTTATGTTGATATCAATCTGTGTGTGACTTTTTATTGGTGTTATTGTTAGTTTTGGAGAATTGATTTTAAAACGTGCTTAAATTCAGTTGTATCGATCTCTTGAATTTCATCGAAGAAAGCTTGAACTCGATGAGCTATAATTAAATGGTACGCGTTTTGCTTTTAAACGTAAACTAATGGAGATTTGAATAAATTTTTTCGAAAGAAGATTGTGTTGTCCATTTTTGTGTGTTTGTTCATTCATTAGATAGTTTGAAAAGCGATTTTATGTAAACAAAACAAGACTTTGATTTTATAGTACAGTTCTATCTTCACTCGCATCCCCATTTGTGTATTTTTGCAATTTTTGATTTTCAAATCAGTTTCTCGGGCAATTTTTGACAAACAAAAACTGTATTTTATTCGGAAACTAGTGGTACTAGTTATTCTAGAAAGAGAAAAGTTGTTTTTGTGAACTTTTGTACGGTCTATAAAAATGTACTGTGCAGACGGTCGCGTAATACTGTTTTTGAGAATTGCTAAAATTGAAAATAGCCCGTTCGTCAATCTTAATTCTTGTGCTTCCAACCTTTCACCTTAGTTAAGTTTCACCTTAGTTAAGCTTGTTCAAAGTGCGACGCTGTTAGGCTTGGGCTATCTATATATATTAATAAATATACCAGACCTTACAATACAATAATTAAATCTTGAAGTCAATCCAATCTTAAGTCACTTTTCCCGTCAGTTATACAACAACTCATTTGCACTTATTACATTGTGCACTGCAATGAAAGTAATAAAGCACTGGATTCAGTTTTGATGTTCGGGTATCAGGTTACATGAACTCTCTCTAAGGCGGACACTTCTCCAAGGCGGACACCTCTCCAAGGCGGACAGTAAACGGTACCGAGGGTGTCCGCCTTAGAGAGAGTTGACTGTACTTCATATGTAACAGAATTATGTGTGTGTTATGGGGAACTTTTAAAGATGAGGACACTTTGTGATGCCCCCTTCTGCGTGCAATCCTGGACATTACTTACTCTTCCAGGAGCTATGGTTGTTGCAATAACTATAGGATTAAGTACAATAGTTTTCATGTGTGACCAATACGAGAAAGCGGAAACGACTGTGGCGTGTCTTGAAGCATTCATTGACCAAACTTTGAGGTTTGACGCTTGGAAATAGTAACAAAGAACGTCTATTTTAAGCAGACTAAGATATAAAAACACTTTAGTAGGCAAAATGTGATAAAATCGTGCTTCAGAACTCTGGCAGACAACATTTCCTAAAATCATTTTCGATTTGAAACATGGAAAATTGATGTAATTCTACGAACTGAATTAATTGCGTCTCGTAGCAACAGTTTCCATGGAAACAACTTTGATATATGCTTAAATCTAAGAATGATTATTGTTTACTGCTGTGTCCAAGGTTGGAAAATTTGGACGAAATTTTTCTATACCTTACATTTATTTGAAACTCCATGGCAGAATTAAAATTTGCATAATTAACAAAGCGGGACTAAAAGGTACCCGGTAGAAAATGCCCGATATCGAGGTGATGTCCCGCTGGCCCAGCAATAAAAAATGTCATTCCGTATTCCTCTGATATTGTGCTATCATTTTGTGCTATTCAGACAAATATAGCAGTGGGGTGCAACGAATCGACATTTTTTCGGAGCTGGCTCCTAGACTAAATAGAGACATAACGGACACCGGAAACCGCGCAAGAAAAACCTCTGGCACCCAGGGTATTGGTCACGTGACTTGTTGTTTCCATAGCAACAAGATTTTGACAGCCATGTTTTTTGAAATTTGCATATTTTTACCTTTGAATGAAGAAAAACAATGTTTATTTGTATAATTTTTACATTTTTACGCCATTGAGCGTTTATTTATTGGTTTTGATTAATTTTGAGTCAATTTGGACGGTTTTTAAGGTGGCTCCCTAGAGTATTAACAAAAGCACCTACACTACCTATCATGAGTTACAAAGTAAGGCAAATTATCTTATCTTGCAATTTCAGTTCATGAGATTTACCAGTAAGGATTCCAACATATTTATGCATGTTTATTTGTTGTCAATTTTTTGGTAGAGGCCATTGCCATGGCAACGCAGCATCTAAAGAATGGCAAATATTTTGCAAGAATTGACCTTAATTCTTTAATATTTAAAGTTTCCTTCGGTGAATTGTTTTTAAACTTTGATATATTGTGGAAAAGATCACGGGCAACATTTTGGAAAGATAAAAACATGGGGTCGTTCAGACGGTTTTCGCAATATCACGCAATTTCGTATATTTACTTATTAAACTAAATTGCTCCGACAGATTTTTTTCCTGAAAAGAATATATGACAATTGAGATTTTATCTCAAAGTGTGCGAACTTTAAAAAGGATTCGCCGAAAGAAACGCGAGAAAATCCGCTCTTAATTTTGCCTTTTTTGGCTTTGCTGACGTCATAAAATCGGGAAAAATCTACTTTTTTGTATGAGCGCGCGCAAATTTACTAAAGTTCACGTCATCAGCGCGCGCGCGGCTATAAAACTATAGGGAGCCACCTTAAGAGCTTTTTAAAAATTTCAGAAATCCAAGATGGCGGATCCAATATGGCGGCCGTATAACTAATTAACTAATAACTACGTTATATGACGTCATCGTTCAATTCTGCGAACAACACAAAGGAGACAGTTTTGGACGTACGATGCACCCTCTGGATTTCATTGTCGTAGCCTTAACGTTCTTCAAGTTACGAGGGGTTGGGGTGGGTGGGGGGGGGGGGGGGGCGATATGTCCACCCCCCCCCCACCCCAGGCTCAGGAACTCAAAAAAAAGCCCAGGCAAAATTCGAATGAAACTTGTGACGTCATATTTATTCTTCATGATGATGATTCTAGCACTCGCTGATATTTTACATTTCTTCCGCTGCGAAGTACAAACGGTATCGATAAGATCTTTTACGAGACTTCGACGAAGACATACTTTAATCGACCAGGATACCAACCACACATACTGTCCTATATAAGCAAGATGGTCGCCAAATGTTATACTTAGTTTCAGTCCCTGCGAGGTCTGCATTATCATTCCCAGTCCCTTGGCGGACCACAACACAAATTTGTCGTTCCATACCTGCTCACACGGTTAGCATCCAATGGAACTATCACATGAATGACACGAGTGATGCAGTAAGAGCTCGGTTAGAAAGTTAAGCGAGTAATGCGAGTTACGAAATAAAAACAAATAAATTAAGGATTGAGTCTCAAAATAATTCAGTAATTTTACTGTCTGTGGTGCCAGAATGGTCGACCAGTTTTTCCCTAATAATACTAAATTTTTTTTACGACGGGGGAGCTGCAGCCCCCCTGCCCCTCTCCCTCGTCCCCCTTGCGCCACAAGTGAGTGAAGTTAGAACTATAAAATCCAAGTCTTGTTTTGTTTACATAAAATCGCTTTTCAACCTATGTAATGAATGAACAAACACATATACATAAAAATGGACAACAAAATCTTCCTTTGAAAAATTTTATTTAGACATTCGTTAGTTTATGTTTAAAAGCAAAACGCGTACCATTAGCGCATCGAGAAGCTGTCTGGCTGAGCACATGGCAAAAATTCAAGATAATAATAATAATAATAATAATAATAATAATAATAATCTTTATACAGGGAGCTCACTTCACTATTGTAGTGGTATTCTGCGAGGCCCTGTTAAATAAAAATGGTTAAAAACTAAGTTAAAAAGATTAAAAAATTACAAAATTACGCTAAGGATTATATATAATACACACAAAGCTATAAAAACATGTAAGTTTTAAAAATCTTAGTAAAAAGGTAATGCTTAGGGCTAATTAGATTTAAAGAATACATGTAGGTTTTGATTTTTTGCTTAAAAAGTAGAATGGAATTAGTTTCTTTAAAAGATGAGTCTAAATCGTTCCATTCTTTAAGACCTTTGTATAAAAAAGTCTGTCTTCCGTAGTTCCTTTTCACAGAAGGAAGACGAAAGTCGTTTTTTCGTCTTGTGTTATAAGCGTGAACGTCAGAGTTTCTTAAGATGTTAAAATTAAAATCTACGATTCCATGAATATACTTAAAAAGGGTAATGTATCTATGCACAAGGCGGCGTTTTTGTAAGGTTGGCCAGCCGAGTGTTTTAAGAGCATCTGTGGACGAAGCGTAGTTTGGCAAATCGAGAATAACTTTTGCAGCCTTATTTTGAAGGATCTGCAAATCGTCCATCAGTACAATGTTATCTCTGTCTCCCCAGATGGTGTCAGCATAATCGAAAAGAGGGATTATCAGAGAGTTGTATAAAGTGACTCGCGCTTCCAGAGGCAGAAGATGTTTAACCCGTTTCAATAAACCGATCCTTTGATTTAGTTTGGCAGCTAGTGATTCGATGTGTTCATTCCATTTCATGCTCTTGTTAATGATCACACCAAGATACTTCATTGAATCTGCGCTCTCTAAGTTTTCATCATCTATGGTAAGATTTATACCTTGGCAGGTTTGTAACTTACGATTGCTGCCAAACAATACAAACTTTGATTTCGATATGTTTAAAGTCAAGTAGTTACTGTTAAACCATTCGGCCAAATTGGCAAGGTCGAAAAAGATGTCAATCCGACTGAATTTGAGCACGTTTTATAAACATTTCTCCAAAACTGACGAGAACATGCAAAGAAAAAAATTCAATCACAAATTGATATCAACATAAATTCCCATAGAAAATTCTAATTTCTTTTACCGTTAAGTCGCTCGGCTGCTTGAAAATTCATTAAAACTCCGCTTCTTCGGTTCTGGCTTCGAAGAAGAAATAGCGCCCCGCATTGATAAAAACATACGAAGGTTTTAAAATAAGCACTTAGCTCTATATTCCTCCAAAAACGCTTGCCTTGCAGAGTTACGCAGCCTCAAATGCGTTCTTGACCACCGTTTAAGAAATGTGAAACCTGTCTTGAGTAGCAAACCGCGATAAAATGCAGGGAAAACGATTTTGCAAACCGTTTTCTTCGTTAAACACAACAAAAGTGTTTAATGTAGCTGACGTAACATCGGCTGTGTAGCCACGGTAAGCACGTGAAAAACAAAGCGTCGCTTTGGTTTCAAAATTGCCTAGATCCCGGATGTTGCGCGACGTCGTACGCACATGGTGCGCGAAGTCGTACGCGACCGTGAGCTAGTCCTGCGTGACGGACGGACGCGCCCTCGAGTTATCCCTGCGTGAGTTCGCGCCCGCGAAACATTCCGCTAGCCATGACCATGAAAAATGACCGGCATTGGTTCTATGAATATGGGGCGCCGGGAGCGAGCCTTCGGCACGCGACAGTGCTCCGCTAAAAACCTTAAAGATCTTCCCCGATTTATTAAAACGAAACGCACGTCTCTGTTGAACTGAACGAAAAACAAAATTAACTTTTATAACGCCGTTTCCGAAATTGTTGTGCCAAAGAGTCGGACGTGACGTAATCGCATGAGTTTTGCAATATGATGAACAAAAGTTCAAGATGAAGAAGAGAGTTGTTTGGTAACAGCGTTTGAGAGCATGGACCAATTAATTGAGGAGTAGTTAGATGCGGAAATTGTATAATATCGAGTGAATTGAATGAAAACAAGGGCTTGTATTGTTTTCAACATGCGCAGTCTTAATCTGGTAGCAAGGATGATCGATTAGAGATTTTCCCGGCCTTTCTACTGTAAGTTTTTCTCCCACATATCTTGATTATGAACTGTTGCGTTCGCTTCGCAGACAAACATAATCCATGTGAAACGACGTTTTTGAACTTTAATCACAAATTTAAACATATATTCCTCCACTTTGTTTCTTGTCTAGATGTTCCTGTCATCGTAAACGTGGCCAGAATAGTAGCAGGAGGAACTGTTGTTGTCAAATGGGATGGCTTGGCGTGTCCGGTTTCGAGGTACAATGTCTACTACAGAGAAGTGATTTTACGGTCTAAAGAAAGCAAATGGAAATTGGTCACTGTGGACAGAAATATAACCAGCCACACCCTTTACCTCGACTGTTTTAAAGAGTACATGGTAGCAGTTACCTCACTAAATGCTCACGGGGAGAGTAATTTGAATCATAGCCGAGTTTGGAACTTCAAAACCGGAGGAGGTTAGCAATGCTTCTTTAATTTATTGAAAGACACTCTAAGGGCGCTTACCATTTGTGAGACATGACTGGCCGGACCGGTCATTTTGCAACACGATGCACATTTTCGAGAACCTGGTTCTACAAACAATGATGCATACTAATTTTTAATTAACCAGTATGGCCAGTCATTTCTGGAAAATAATAGCATGCTGTTTACGAATTGTACCGTCCGGCCGGCCATTTCGAACAAATGATAAGCGCCCTAAGGGTCTTTTTCGTGAAGGGAGGGTGACCCTCCTAGAAGGGGCATCCTTCTAAATGGGTCAAAAGACAGCCCCCCTTTACATGCAAAGGTTTATCCCTAGGGCTATCTCACCAATTCAAGCCGAGAGAAACCAGACCTATCGGGAATGTGATATTAATCTGAGCCCGCAAAACTTAGCCCTCCCAGAAGGGTGACTCTTATTAGCTCGAGCTTTTAAACGGCAAAAGTTGACCCTCTTAGGATCCTGTTAGGAGGGTGGCCCAGGCAAGCAGATAGGGTAACCCTTCCCCCTAGGGTGACCCTACCTGTCATGTAAACGAAACCGGGAAATGCAATAGAGAAAGGTGGCCCTTCTAGGAGGGTCACCCTCCCTCCATGTAAACAGGGCCGTGACTGAGTGCGGATATTTCTTTTGTCCCTTTAAACCCAATGTTGACAGAAGAGAAATCAATCAAGTGAATTTGTATAGAAAAGCAAATGGAACTCGGTTGCTGTAAAAATAAATACAACCAGTCATATTCTTTACCTCTACTGTTGGAAGGAGTATCAGGTAGCTGAGTTACCTCCCTGAATGCTCAACGGCAGATTGGAAAGAAAGTCGGAAAGGGACGATCATAAAAAGGGATGATTAATGCTACATTCAACGGGTTCGGTTCTGAAGAAACTATGGTGGGGGTGGGGTGGGGGAGGGGGGTTAGCGCTTGCTCCTCTTCACATTAGCCAATGAACCTAATTAACTGATTTGATAAAACCAAATTTCCACAATGCTTTATTTTTCCTGAAAGATACCTCAATGAGTTATTTGTTAATTGTCTTAGTGATGCATGTTAGGTCTTGAAATTGATATCGGACAACTCATCAACTCAGGTCGCCTTCAACAATTAAATTCATCGTCTGTTGACGTTTTAAATTCTTTTTTTTTAAAGAGAGATCAGCTCATGACGTTCATCGTTTGCCGAGAATAGGGAGATTAAGCAATTAAGCATGTGTTTGCCGTTCTTCGATACGTGAAAACAGGTCGTCTCCTCACTAAACAAATGGAGGCTGTCGTGACTATCCATTGCGTTCTCGAAAACAAAAAAAAGAGATAGAGCATGGTGTCATTTTCCCCGCAAACAAGAAGGCCAGTATGGGCGCGGCAGACGCCGTTTTCTATACAGCGGGACCTGTTTTTACGTATTGCACAACGGCAAAGGGCAGACGGCAAGCGTAAATTTCCCGTTTGCAAAATACGCTACTAATGTTTACTCTGTACTCTCGGCAAACGTCAAACTGAATCTTGTGGCACCGTCCTGAATTCAGGATACTGGTAGGAGCTGCTCTCCGTCCTTTATTTCAACTGTCGTTCAGTTTACCGAACGCGGACACGCAATAATACTGTGCTTACGGCCCAAAAGAAATTACAGCTTTCCATTCGAAGCCTCCACGACTACCTAGTTATTGATTTCACCGGTCATGCAAGTCGTTCATGTATTGTTACTCATTGACAAGACTCAAAATAGTAATTGATTTGTCGTTACCAAGTGATCTCCTCTAACTGCACAAACAATTGAGTCATATGCTTTCGCCGTGGTGGATAAGATGATTTGCTAGGTGTATATACTAAGAAATGGGAGATTGCGATTTGACCGACTAGGCCGAGTGCGACCTAGCACCAGCTGTACTGCTGATGAACTCGACATGCAATATGACCGACAATTCGACGAGCTTTTCCCCGGCAGTCTGATCAAGATGCACAAAGACAATGACGCCATAAAAAGTGCATGGATCATTAAACTCGAAGCACACTCGAGCTCGAACAGAAGGCCGATAGGCATCAAACGAACGTCAAAACCCTACAGTCAAGTGACGTAAGCTAAGTATTCGTCACTTTCAGTAGGGCGGCGTTTGTTTGTGTTTTCATGTCGCTAGTTTCAGCACAGTTTACTACTAACAGGTTTCAATTCTTCAATATTTACTGAGATGGCCCTTTATTTTAGTGACATTGTCCAGTCGATCAGAGATGGAGAGGGTAAAGCTCCCTTTGTAATCCAACACTACCGCCGCACACTTAGGATCGCCAGACGACATCTTGGTCGAGATATTTATCATGAATTTTTGCAGCTATCCCTTGATTTAGAGCCAAATATTATATTCACATCGGGGGACTGCGCCGCCCGCCACTCCATGGAGTGAACTCTGTCAACTGAAACATCGTGAACAGATTCTCTCTTTCTTCTTCAAAATGCTAGACAATTATAATAGTGGCCATAAATTCTCTTCAAGGACCTCAATGTATTTAGCAGAGTTAATGTTGCCTTCTATAGTAGTCTGAGTTCCAACAATCTATCATAGCAAATATATTCCCAGAACATCACACTTTCTTTAACAAAACAAAAAAAAAACGAATTGGGGGTTGCAGGTAAAACGTATTGCAATTGTACAATACTTTATGGAAGTGAGCGAGTTATTATAGCCGCACTGTTAGCACGGTAATTTTCAGCAAAAGAAATTAAATTGCATTCAATAATAAATAAACTATTGTTCCATCAACTTTATTAGCCTTTAGCAAGAGAAGGAATTTTGTTCATTGCAGAAGACAATTGCTGCGTTGTGGTTAATTGGCACATCTCCCAAAGTCAGCCGGGATGGGCAACTTACTCAGGAATAGGAAGATACCTGAATGGAATATGGCGAAATTCCACTGGCCATATTGATCATATTGCAAAAGGAAGATACTGCACATCTCCACACGAATACCACGGTGAAAATCCTGTTTGCCAAACAGTGGATTGGAAAACGTCATTGAGCAGGTCAGTGAAATCAAATCCGTGCCGAAATGAGGACTAAGGAAAATAAAAGAGGGATATTTCAAAAAATTTTACTGTGACTCTAAAAAAGCCTGGCTGTAACAAGGTTGTGATTCAGATTGCGATACAAGCTATTACTTTGCTGTTTGGGCGTTGTGTAATTACATAATCTAGCATGAATCAAGTGTTCTTAACATAATTACCTGCCGAGTGAATCGGACTACCATCTAATCTGACGTTTTACTCGCATTGCAGTAGGCACTGCCAACATAAATGCAATTGGCTCAGTCTTAACGTACAGTCTTGACATAAAGTATCCTGGATATAATAAGGAAATTCACGTCGGTCAACGCTCCGTGTGGATACTCAGCCATTCAGTTTAATTTCAAGGAGAAGCCGCTTTTTAACCTTACAGAAAACCATGGCCATTTCTCAAAGAAAGCTTCGATGGCCACAGAAAGTTGGAGGGGGCGGGGGGGGGGGGGGGGGGGGGGTGGGAGGGAGAGAAAAAATATCGACTTTTAGGGTCAGAACTATTAAAGAAAATATGACATGTGCTTAAAATACACCTTTTGCTTTTCATTATCAGAAAATATAAATTCGCCTGTGTGAATAGTTAGACAATGGCGTGGAAAT
>JAJGOT010000170.1:1452500-1488818 GCA_022457155.1 Cladopsammia gracilis | reverse complement strand
GGGGAGGGGGCGCTTGTTCCATGGGAGGCGGTAATTTCCAAGTTTGTCTGAGAGGAGAGGCGCTTATTTGAGGGGAGCTTATTGGAGGAGCGGCGCTTACTCGAGGATTTACACGGCTTAAGACTTTTGACGGTTGTCAGGGATTATAAGTGGCGGTAAACAATGGGCGGAAACCTGGCAAAAGCCCGGGTCGAGTGAAAAGTCTACAGAAGGCAGGGAAAGAGAGTGTCGATGTCATAGGAAGGAAGAGAAATAGCAAGGTAAAGTAATATTACATATAATTTTACAATATAAAGTGCACATAGAGATGTTGGCCACTAAGAATGAAGTGGAAACGCGGGATAAAGGGTACTGGAGTGGTAAGCCAAGACCCCTCAGCTTCCCTGATAAAAAACGCAGCACATTTCGTGATAGTCTGAACTGTCACCCGCTTTCCTCTGTAAAAAAGATTATATAATCTTATAAATAAAATGAATGGAAATTTTCGAAGCCCAAATTTAGTAAAAAGATACGAATATACTTATTATGACTTGGAAACACCATTAATCGATAATGTAGCGAATAACAATAGACAGGTAAAGGATAATTATCGATTCACAGTTGATAATTCATCAGAAGCAAATCCAATTGATTGGTATAATGCTTATTTAGAAGTTAACTTTAAACTTGTTACACTTGCTGATAGTACAGCTGGAATAACAGCAGGTACTGGTAATGTTAACACATTTTGCACAACAACTAATGGTAATACTTTCATTAATGAAATCCAAGTCGAATGTAACGGAATAAATGTGTATAATAATACAAGAGCTAATGAAACATCAAATATTTTATCTCTTTTGAAATACACAAAAAGTTATGCAGACACAATTGGAAAAGATCAATTTTTATATTTAGATTCATCTGGAACTGCAGAACCTCGATCAGCACAAGCAGAGTATAATGGGGGTTTTGCTAGACGGAAAATTTTAACAGATGCTGCGGATATTAACAAATTTTCAATTCCTCTGAATTTATATTGTTATTTTGCAGCTTTCAAAAATAATCTTCATCCTAATATCAGTAGTTATAAAAACCAGTAGTGTAGACCACCCTCAAAGTACTAAATCCCCACATTTTTCCGAAAATCCCTGTCATTCAATTTTTAGTACCGAGTATTTTAAAATCCTGATTAAAACCGTGATATTGATTTCTGTCATTTAAATTGATTTTCATTTTAGAAATTTTTTTTTTAAACGGAAATAAACAACTCTTACACATGAAAACATTTTGTAAGAGTTGTTTCTACTTAACTAAGTTAAAAAAAAATTCTAAGAATTAAATAACTTAAATAACTTAAATAAATTCATGAAATGTAATATTTGTTTGAAATGACTGAACTGTAAAAAATTATGACCTCACTCGCTCGCCTTCGGCTCGCTCGCTCGGGGGATTTTCGGAAAAATGTGGGGATTTAGTACTTTGAGGGAGATCTACACTACTGGTTTTTATAACTACTTGTTTCGTTGTTTCGTTGTTTCGTTGTTTCGTTGTTTCGTTGTTTAGATATAAGGTTTTTTAGTATTTGGTCAGTGAATTTTATTGACAGTGATTAACAAAGTCTTGAATATAAACACCTGCAGTTTGTTTTGACTATGGTTAAATATTTAATGATTTTACACATGATAAAGTTTGTTAGTAAAGTTTATCGTAAAAGTAAAGTTTGTTAGTAAAGTTTGTTAGTAAAGTTTGTTAGTAAAGTTTGTTAGAAAGTTTGTTAGTAAAGTTTGTTAGTAAAGTTTATCGTAAAAAAGTAAAGTTTGTATCCATGGATTCATAAATATTTTGGCAGCTGCTATTAGTTGATGAAAAGCTTGTAATTTAAGTAACACAAGATATAAAAAAATTTATATAAATACAATTTATGCTTGGTTTAACACCTGCTTTCAGTTTATGAAAATATCTAATTAAAATAACGGTAGGAAATAAAAAACAAGCCTGGATTTAATTAATTTTTGTCTGTAGGGAGTGTAAATATTTTTGAAATTACGTTGTAGCGAAAATAAATAAAATTGAAATTTAAAAAAAATAATATTTACATATAATAAAAGGATGTCTTCAAAAGATTTAACTAATCTTTCAATCGATGAATTAAAGAATATAAAAAAAGATGAACAATCTAAAATGAAAACAGAGTATTCTGAATATAAAAATCAAGAGAAACAAAAACTGATTGATGAAATTGAGCGAATAAGAAAACAAAGAAAAAAAATAAATAAAGCTAAAACAAAACTAAGAAAGAAAATGAAACCTAAATCAAAACAAAGAAAGAAAATAAAACCTAAATCTAAACCTAAATCTAAACCTAAATCTAAACCTAAATCTAAACCTAAATCTAAGAAAATTAAAACATTTGATGATTATTTTCTTGAATGTATAAAGAATAAAAAAATACCAGAAGATACTCCAAAATATTTAAGAAAAGCTATTGAAAAAGCAGTGAGAGAATATCAAATTGGAATTAAACTTGAAAAATCTGCTCTTGATAATTTTACTGAGAAGTATGTTATTGAAGGAAAACCAAACATCTTTCCTAATGATTATTTAAAAGAAAAAGTCTCACAGTTAAAAGATTTTCTTAGAAATCATAGAAATATTAAAGTTAGATTTATATTAGTTTGTTTAATGGAAAGAGTGGAGTTTGAAAAAGATAAAATTAGACCTATATATATTAGAGATAAAGCTTATTTTAACTCTGAAACACATATTAATCTTGAAAGTTCAGATGTTAAAGAGATTTTGTTTAAAATAATTAAAGAAATTCTTAATAAAGTTTTAATTTATCAAAGAAATGGTTCAGGTTGGTATTTTAAAGAGGTTTTATCTTTAGAAATTCATACTATAGAATACAAACCTTTGAAAGGATCAACATATATTAAACTTCCTGATTTTATTTCAAAAAAGAAAGCGATAATTAACTTAGAAAATAGAAAAGATAACAAATGTTTCATGTGGTGTATTTTAAGACATCTTCATCAACCTAAATATAGACATCCTCAAAGGATATCAGATTTAAAACAATATGAAAATGATCTTAATTTTAAAGGTATAGATTTTCCAGTAAAATTAACAGATATTAAAAAGTTTGAAAAACAAAATCCGAATCTTCCAGGAATAAATGTATTTTCAATTAATGAAAACAATAAATTTTATCCTTTAAGAATGAATGACAAAGATTGTAATAATTCAATAGATTTATTTCTTTATGAAGACTCTGGAAAATCACATTATACACTTATTAAAAATTTTTCAAGATTTATTAATTCACAAGTTAGTAAAAGTAATTATAAAAAATATTATTGTAAAAAATGTTTATCTTATTTTACAAAAGAGGAATTATTAGATAAACATATTAGCTATTGTTCTAATAATGAAACAGTTGCAGTAAAAATGCCTACTAAAAACTCATTTCTATTCTTTAAAAATTATAATAAAAAATTACCTTTACCATTTGTAGCTTATGCAGATTTTGAATGTTTCACAAAACCAATGAATAATTGTGAACCAGATCCAAATAATTCTTTCACAATGGAATATCAAAAACATGAGCCTTGTGGATTTTGTCTTTATATTAAACCATTAGATAATATTGATATTCAAATAGAACCAAATCCATTAATTTACACAAAGAAAACAGAAGATGAAGATATTTCTAAAATATTTGTGAAAAAGTTAGAATCAATTACTAAATCGTTGTATAAAAATTTTTACACCTCCCAAAAGAAAATGATATTTACAAATTCTAATAGACAAGATTTTATTAATTCATCTGTTTGCCATATTTGTGAACAACCATTTCAAAAAGAAGACCGAAAAGTTAGAGATCATTGTCATTTCTCTGGTGAATATAGAGGAACTGCTCATAGTAGTTGTAATCTTAATTGTAGAATACCTTTAATACTTCCAGTAGTATTTCACAATCTTCAAGGATATGATTCTCATCTTTTTATAAAACAATTATCAAGATTAAAAGGAGATTTATCTTGTATTCCATCAACGGAAGAGAAATATATATCATTTTCAAAGAAAATTAAAGTTGAAAACAAATCGAAAAATACAAATGAAATAGTGACATTAAATTTTGAAATTCGTTTTATTGATTCATTTAAATTTATGGAAACTTCTTTAGCAAATCTTGTTAAAAATTTACAACCAAATGATTTTCACTCAACAAAAAAAGTATATAATAATATTGAATTATTAATAAGAAAAGGAGTATATCCTTATGATTATGTAAATTCTTTAGAAAAATTTAAAGAAACACAATTACCTCCAAAAGAAGAATTTTATTCAAAATTAAATAATGAAGACATATCTGATGAGGACTACAACCATGCACAAAACGTTTGGTCACAATTTAATTGTAAAACTATTAAAGATTATCATGATTTATATCTTAAAACAGATGTATTACTTTTAGCTGATGTCTTTGAAAACTTTCGTAAGACATGCTTGAAACATTATAATTTAGATCCAGCTCATTATTATACATCACCTGGATTAGCTTGGGATGCTTGTCTTAAAGAAACGAAACAAAGACTTCAATTATTGCATGATTATGATATGTTAATGATGTTTGAAAAAGGAATTAGAGGTGGAATTACTCATATATCAAAAAGATATTCAGAAGCAAATAATAAATATATGAAAAATTATAATCCAAATGAAGAATCAAAATTTATTACTTATCTTGATGCTAATAATCTTTATGGTTGGTCAATGATTCAAAAACTTCCAACTCATGGTTTTAAATGGATGAAAAATCTTTCAAAAGAAAACGTAATTAAACTTTTGGAAAAGAAAATTACAAATCATGGTTATATATTTGAAGTAGATCTTGAATATCCAGAAAAATTATGGAAAGAACATAATGATTATCCACTTGCTACAGAGAAGTTAGATTTTGATTCCGTTGAGAAACTTGTTGGATCTTTTTACAATAAAAAGAATTATGTAATACATTATAGAAATCTTAGACAATGTCTTGAATTAGGACTTAGGCTTAAAAAAGTACACAGAGGAATATCATTTTATCAATCTGAATGGATGAAACCTTATATAGAAAAGAATACAGAATTAAGAAAACAATCAAAAAATTCCTTTGAGAAAGACTTTTTCAAATTAATGAATAATTCAGTTTTTGGTAAAACAATTGAAAATATTAGAAAAAGACAAAATGTAATACTTCTTGATAATGCTGAAAAAGGAAAGAAATTATCATCAAAACCTAATTTTAACCACTCAACAATATTTGATTCTAATTTAATTGCTGTTCATATGAAAAAGACAGAAATATATTTTAATAAACCGATTTATGTGGGTCAAGCTATTCTTGATTTGTCTAAATTTCATATGTATGATTTTCATTATAATTATATTAGAAAGAAATATGGAAATAAAGCTGAATTATTATTCACAGATACAGATTCATTAATGTATGAAATTAAAACAGATGATTTTTATCATGATATAAGAAAAGATATCAAAAAAAAGTTTGATACAAGTGATTATCCTGAAGATCATAAATCTGGAATTAAAATTGGAATTAATAAGAAAGTAATAGGTATGTTTAAAGATGAAGCTTGTGGAAAACAAATTACTCATTTTGTTGGTCTAAGACCTAAGCTTTATTCTTTTAAAGTTGAAGACATCGAAGATAACCTAGTAAAGAAATGTAAAGGAATTAAGAAGAATGTTATTAAAAGGGAAATAACATTTGAAGATTACAAGAAATGTTTATTCTCAGAAAAAGAAGAAATGAGAAAAATGAATATAATTAGAAGTAAAGATCATGAAATTTATTCTATGAAAGTGAACAAAGTAGCATTATCAGCAAATGATGATAAAAGACAGATTTGTAAAAATAAAATTAATACTTTAGCTTTGAGACCTTTGGAAAAATTAAAAAAAAATAATATAAAATAAAAATGATTAACTTTACAAAAAAAGATATTTTATTAATATATTTAAGAAGACTATTTTCAATAGAAGATCTTGATGAAGAAAGAAGATATAAAATGTATAAGAGAGAAAGATTTTATAAAAGAGAAAATTTAAAAAAATTTAAAAAAAAGAAAAAAATAAAGGATTAAATGTATACAGAAGAAGAGATTAAATTATATTCTTCCATATTAAAAGATTATGAAAAAAGCCAAATTAAAAAAAAGAAAAAAAGAAATATTCCAATATATGAAAAATGCAAACATGAGAATAAAGAAATTATTGATTATGCTGAAGTTTGTTGTGATTGTGGTCTTGAAATTCAAAGAATATTAAATTATGATGTTAATATATCTGATTGGGAAAGATGTTGTTATAGAAAAAAATCAGTATATCAAAGAAAGTATTTTTTTAAGAAAAAGATCAATGAAATACAAAAAACTTTTGATATAAAAAATGATGATATTTCTAAGATTAATGAAATACTTTATAAAATTGATAATGCAAATTTAATTAAGAAAGTAAATACACAATTTGAAAGAAAGAGAATTATTAATATCACTTTTATTATAAAAAATATTTTAATAATTCTAGGTTATAGTAATGTTGATGAATTATTACCACTAAAACTTTCAGAAGAAACAAAAGCTTTTTATGAAGAATGGTGGGAATTAGTTAAAAAAGAAATTATAATATCATAATTTTAATTGAGTTTTGAAATTAAGTTGTAGCGGAAAAAAAAAATTAAATTTAAAAAAAAAAAAATATTTATATATAATAAAATGATCGCTACGCAAAACCAATCTGATTGTTCGCAATACAAAGCAATTCCCATATCTCTTTTTGGCATAAGATATGCTGATAAAATATTATATGGTAAAATGTTTATGATTGATCTTCATTTTTATAATATTTTTAGAAATTATCAAAAATATTTTGAGTTAATATCAAATGATCTTCTGCGAAAAATTAATTCAAATAAAAAATTAAAAATCGATGATATAAAGAAATATTTTCACAATATAATAAAACGTAAAGACAAACTAAAAAGAAGATATTTGAAAAGAATCAGAAGTGAAATAAAATATGTAAATGAAAATTTAATGAAAGACGAATATATAAAAAAAGTCAAATATAATGAATATGATTATGATGGAGACTATGATGATAATTTCATAATTTCTCATCATCAAATTTTACAAAATTTTATACATTCTAATTATATAAGTTATGACAATATTAAAAGACTTTTGTTAAGACAAAAAAAATATAGAGAAAAATTATACCATGAACAAGTTTTTGAAAATCAGCGTCAATTTTCTTTGAAAAAAGATAATGAAGAAATATATAAACAAATAAAGGAAATGATTAAAAAATTTGAAAGTTATTTTGTTTACGAAGAAGGAGTAGAAAGAATAAGTATGTTTGATTATATAAAAGAATGTATGGGTCTTAATTCTGATTCTGATTCTGATTCTGATTCTGATTCTGATTAAAATTATTAGCCTCAAATGAGGCTTTTTTTTATGCCGAAATTTATAATTTTTTTAAAAAAAAATTATTTAAAAAAAATTTATTTATAATAAAATGACCACTACGCAATACAAAGCAATTCCAATCACTCTTTTTGGTGTAAAATATTTTGATAAAATATTATATGGTAAAATGTTTATGATTGATCTTCATTTTTATAATTTATATAGGAATTATCAAAAATTTTATGATATAAAAAAGAGAGAAATTGAAGATTTTTTTGAAGAAAATAAGAAAATAAAAATGAAAGAAATAGTTTCAAAATATCAAGAAAGTAATAAATTTTATAGAGAAAAAAATAAATATTTGAAAAAAATAAGAAAAGAAATAAATTATATGAAAAAATATTTAATGAAAAAAGAGTATAAAAGAAAACTTATATATAAATATATTTATAAAGGATATGAAGTTTCTTGGAAAAAAGAAAGTTATGATAGGAAATTTAAAATTATTAATTTTGCAAGATTGGATTCTTATATTTATAGATCTTTTTTATATGATTTTGAAAGTCTAGAAATATTTAAATTTTGTAATAATAAAATGAATATTTTAGATTTTAGAGATATAGAAGAATTAAGAAAAATTAGAGATTTTTTTCATTAAAAAGAGAACAAAAAGAATTATATGAAGAATTACGAAATTTAATTAATGAATTTGATTGTTATTTTAAATATTATTTAAATTATTAACCTTTTAAAAAAAAAAATTTAAAAATAAAAAATATTTATATATAATAAAATGCAACTTACATCTCCCGAAAACATTTCTAAAGAAAATATAATTTTTAACGAAGCCAAACAATATAAAGTCAAGAATTCTAAAATGAAATATCATCGTATTAAAATCGAAACAACTTATCCTAATGGTAAGCAAGGTCCTCTTATAATTGAAACACCTTTACTTTTTAGTTTTGGTGTATCTGAAAGAAAGAATCAAGAATCACAAGAATTAGTTGGATATACAATTCCTGTTTGTTTATGGGAAAAAGATAAAGAACCAACAAAAGAAGAAAAAAAGTTTTTTAAAACATTAGAAAAAATACAACAACTGTGTTATAATCATCTTGAAGAGACAATTGGTGTTGAAGAATCTCAAAATTTATCGCAAATATTATATTATAAAAAGAAAGAAATTACTGATAAAAAAGGAAGACCTAAAACAGTAAATGATGATAGTGTTTCACCAGTTTTATATGCAAAACTTATATATTCAGAAAAATCTAATAAAATTCTATCTTTGTTTAAAACAAAAGGAAATAAAAATGTTGATCCATTTGAATATCTTAATCAATATTGTAAAGTGAAATTAGCTTTGATAATTGAGAGTATTTATATTTCCAAATTAGTAAAATCTATTCAAGTTAAAGTTCATGAAGTTTATGTTAGACCATTAAAACCAAGAGAATCATTATTAATGATTAAAGAAGAAAGTGATGACGAAGTCGATGAAGAAAATGAAGAAGGTGATTCACAGGATTTGTTTTAAAATAAAAAAAGTATTAGCCCTTTTAAGGGCTTTTTTTTATGTCGCTTGAAACAATTTTTAATACTACAATAGTATTAAAAATCTTTTAAATCACTCAAAGGAATCCACGAATTAAACTTGTCAGGATATCCACTCCATTTAACTAAAGCTAACTTTTTCTTGGTGTCTCGTTTCAATACTTTCTCAATTCTATATATTTCTTGTTTTGCTTTTTGTAATTCTTTTTCATAAAAAGATCCTTTTACTTCTTCATCCATTAAATCAACAATTTTATAGGTAATAGGTTTTGTATTTAATATTTCATTAACCACAAATATTTCCTCTGTCCAGTTTGGAGTATATCCTTTATCAAATACAGGTCTCTTATATTTTGATATACGAACGAAATCTCCAACCTTAAATTTTATTTTTCCAGGTTTCAAATAAATTAAATCTGAATATAAATTAGCATAAACTTTTTCTTCGTTTTCTTTTTTACTAGCTTGAATTGGAGTCATTTTAATACTAGAATGTCTTGTTTTATTATAATCATTAACTAATTTATCAAGGATGTTCCAATAAACAGTATTGTTATTTACACTGAACATCTTAAACATTCTGGTTTTCATTGTTTTATTCCATCTCTCAACAATGCTTGATTTCTCTTCATTCTCTGTATGATATAATTTGATTTTATTCTTTTCAAGGACCTTCTTAAAATGTTTACTGATAAATTCAGAACCTTTATCTGTCCAAAGCATTTTTGGTTTACGTTTACTTTTTTTAAATATATCATCAAATGCTTTACTAACACTTTCAGTCTTCTTGTTTTTCAATGGTTCAATCCATCCATATTTACTAAAAATATCTATTACCATCAGTAAATAATTTATTCCTTTATTCCATTTACTAAACTTTTGCATTTCAACCAAATCTGCAGCCCAGATTTCATCAATCCCATTTGATATTACAGTTCTCTTTGAAAAATTTCTAGTGATTGGTTTATGTAATTCATCGGCTAATTGTTGAGTCCAATCACTATTATTACTCAACGCCGCTTTACGTTTTTTGTCTTCTTTGGTAAACCCAAACCAAGTTTCTGTTTAGTATTTATAATAAATCTCGCTGTTTGACCCCATTTCGGTATTTCACCGTATGGAATCAGATCTAAAGATTTAACCATTTGTCTATCACATTCATTCTTATTTTTTCCCATATCATAACATATATCATGATAAGCAGCAATTTCATCTACTTTATTATATGGTTTAACCATCCATTCTAATACTTCACCTGTTTCAGGATCATATCTTAATTGTTCATTCAAAGGGTTATACGGTCCCATGTACTTATATTCTCCAGGAGTCCAACCACCTTTTGGTTTTGGCAATTTTCCAATGAGTTTATGAATATCTACACTACCTCCTTGGTCTAGATCTTTTCTATTTGTTTTATATTTTAATTTTGGTCTTATTTTTGTTGATATTTCATCCAATGCTTTACTACCAACATCTTGAATCACTGGAGTTAATTTATTTAATCCATAATTAATTGCTTTTTTCTGTAAGTTTTTATTTCTCATAGCTTCAGATATACCATATCGACCCATTTCTACTGTTTTTTTACCTAACCAAGGTAAAGCATGAGTTAAACCTGTTAATGCTAATTCACCCAAGCCTTCTCCTTCTTGTGTTTGTGAAGAAGAAGGCTGAATTAGTTTCCCTGTTTCTTAACAAATCGTGTTTTTTTTATTCCACAAGAAGCACAAGTACACCAATACATTTTTCTTCCATTTTTAGCAGTTTGATAACCTTCTGGTTTCACACATTCTGTTTGTTTTTTTTCTTTCACACAATAAGATTTCATTTTATTATATATTTAGATAAAAAAATTTAACTTTTACACTTTTTATATAATTCATTAAATAAAAAAAAGAATGACGAATTATTTTCCATACAAATTAAAATTATCTGAATCTCAATTAAAAAAATTAGCAAAAGCTTATAAGGATAGATCAGAGATTACTTTAAGAATAACTAAAAATAATTTAGTTGGATCAGATGAATTAATGTTGACAAAAACACAAATTAATAAACTTAATAAAGCTAAAACTAATGGAGTTGGTTCTGATATTAAAATAACAAAAACACAAATTAGAAAAGTAGTAAAAGAAGGTGGAAGTTTGTTTGGATCTCTTATTTCAATAGGTTCAAAATTTCTTCCAATGGCTACAAAAGTTGCCAGTAAAGCAGCTCCAGCACTTGCTCAGGGTGCTTTAACAGCTTTAGGATCACTTGGAATTGATAAAATTTTTGGTAAAGGAATTGATATTCCATCTGAATATTTATCTAAATTGATGAGTCTTAAAAAAGAATTAACAAAAAAACAAATTGATGATTTAAATAAAGCTAAACAAAAAGGTGGAGCATTATATTTTAAACCAACACAAAGACAAATTGAAGGAGGATTTTTAGGTACTCTAGCTGCAATTGGTATTCCTATGGCTATAGAATTAGCTTCAAAAATATTTGGAAAAGGATTACAAGTTCCAAGAACAGGAAAAGGAAAAGGAAAAGGATTACAAGTACCAATAGCAGGAAAAGGAAAAGGAAAAGGATTACAAGTAAGTGCTAGACCAGGAATGATACCTTATCAACCACCTCCATTTTTTGGAACATGGGAACAACAAGGGAAAGGTAAAAAAAAAAAAGGACAAGGATTATTACTAGGACCGAACAGTCCATTCAACCAAATTCCAGTATTAGGAGCAATACTTTAAAACCTATTTTCAAAGATATTCCTCTAAGTAATTTTGATCTTTTAGAATATATAGATTATCTTAAGATACCAAATTTTAAAGGAATTTTTTCTAGAGACTCAATTGATCATTTTCATGAAAAAGGATGTTGTATAATTAATCTTGATGATAAAGTAGGACAAGGAACTCATTGGGTTGCAGAATTCATAAAACCACCATATATTTACTATTTCGATTCTTTTTCACTTCCACCACCATTAGAAATTATAGATCATGCAAAAAGATTAAATCTAGGTTTTATTTATAATAAAGGTTATCCAATTCAAGATATCTATTCTGTTAGATGTGGTTATTACTGTTTATATTTTCTTGATAATATTTATAAGAAATCTTTTTATAATCTTTTAAAAGTTTTTAAAATTGATGATCAACAATATAATGAAAAGTTTATAAAAAATTATTTTATATAAGTTATTAAATAAAATGATTCAGAATAGAGTATTAGTTTTTAAAAGTCTTGATGCTAAAAAACAAAATCCATCAAATAAACCAGGTAATTTTACTCTAAAATTTACTCCTGAATTGAAATTGGATCCAAACACTACTCATTATTTAGCATTAGACCATCTTTCTATGACTGCTAGTTGGCATAATATTAGACCTGAATATCAAAACAATGAATTGAAAATATCAAAAGATAAAGGTAAAACTTATATAACAATTGTATTTCCATCAGGTATTTATGATTATCAAGATATAAATACTCTTATTCAAAAAAGAATTGGTAAAATTGAAAATACAGAAAATTATGGTATTAATATACTTTTTGATCTTACAACATATAAAGTATTTATTGCACTTAATGAAAATTATTACATTGATTTTTCTAATAGTGGTAATTTTGGTAAATTATTAGGATTTGAAAAGAAAGTTTTAAATAAAAGTGCATATGGAAAGAATTTTCCTAATATTAGTAATGATATTGATAATTTATATATTAGAACTAGTTTATTATCTGATAGTATTATCTCAGGAAAACGATCAAATGTATTATACACATTTTCAACTAATACAAAAACAAGATCATTACCATTTGAAATTCAACCTATAAATTACTTATGGAATAGAATGAATAGAAATGAAATTTTTGAAGTGAAATTTTATATTACAGATGACCAAGATAGAGAAGTTGATTTGAATGATATTGATATAAGTTTGACTGTTGTTATTGGTGAAAGAAAATAATAAATTGTATAAATAAAAATGGAAAGACGAATAAGAAATTATGATACTGGAGAAGATTATTATACAGACACAGAGACAAAAGGTGGTGGTGTTTTTGATGTATTGAGTAATATTGGAGCTAAACTTACTGGAAAAACTGCATCTAAACTTGCTTCAAAAGCAGCAGAAAAATTAGTAGAAAAAGGTTCTGAAAAGATTGGTGAGAAAACTGGACAATTAATTGGTGAAACGATTTATGATAAATTTAAACCTAAACCTAAATCATCAAAAAAGAAAGAGAAGAAACTTGAAATTGAAACTATACCAGAAGATCTTATTCCTGAAATTCAAGATTATGTAATACCACAAAAAGAAAATCCACCGAAAGAAGATAAAGGTGAAAAAATTGTTAAACTTTTACAAAAAAATAATGATAAATATTCTTATGTCAAAGATGTTTATAAAGATCTTCTTTAAAAAAAATTTTTATATAATCTTAAAATAAAATGAATGGAAATTTTAGAAGCCCGAATTTAGTAAGGAGATATGAATATACATATTATGATTTGGAAACACCGTTGAATGCTAATGTTCCAAATAATGTTAATCAAGTAAAGGATAATTATAGATTCACAGTTGATAATTCATCAGAAGCTAATCCAATTGATTGGTATAATGCTTATTTAGAAGTTAAGTTTAAACTTGTAACTCTTGCTAATAGTGGAACTGGAATAACAGGAGGAATTATTGATAATGTTAACAAATTATGTACAACAACTAATGGACATACTTTCATTAATGAACTTCAAGTTGAATGTAATGGAATAACTGTATATAATAATACAAGAGCTAATGAAACATCAAATGTTTTATCTCTTTTGAAATATACTAAAAGTTATGCGGATACAATTGGAGAAGATCAATTTTTCTATTTAGATACATCTACGGGAACTGTAGAAGCACGGAAACAATTAGCTGATAAAGAATTAAGAGCTACATATAATGAAGGGTATGCTAAACGGAAAAAATTAACAGATGCTGCACATGAAACTGTTTTTTCAATTCCTCTGAATTTATATAGTTATTTTGCAGCTTTCAAAAATAATCTTCATCCTAATATCAAAATGAATATTTTATTAAAACTAGAAGAAGATAATAATATTATTTTCAGAAATAATACTGCTCCAGATTCAAAAGTCATCATCACTAATTTACGATTGTGGTGTCCAAAAATTATTTTTAATGGAGAAGGAATAAAGTTGTATCTTGAAAATTATTTAAAACCAAAAAAGTGGACTTACTTGAGAGAACATAGTGAAATATTACAAACAACATCAACTCAGAGCTACTTTCGTATAACTACAGGAATTAGAAGACCAAGACATGTTTTCATATGGGTGGTACCTACAGCAAGTTATGGAAATCAGGAACAAAATATTTTCACTTTTAAAACATTCAGTATTGGTACAGGTGGTCGTCATTTTACTAGAGTACAATTAGAAGTAAACAACAGTATATATTATCCTCAATTAGAAATGACATCAAAAGAGGAATCGAGACTTTATCGCACATTAATGTCATATTCTTCAGCTTATAATGATTTACTAAGTGGACCAATAATTAATAGAACAAATTTCAAAGAACTTTTTGGGATATTGTATTTTGATCTTAGAAATCAAGATGAAGATGTTAAAGATGGTGTTGTTTCACTAACTTTTAGATATGAGTTAAATGATGCTCCAGGAAGTAATTATACAATTAATGCTTTGGTTTTACATGAAAAAGAAATTGAATTATACACTTCATCTGGAAAAATGCTTATAAAAGCATAAAAAGTTATATAATCTTTTTTGATTTTAATACTAATTGAAGTATTAAAATCTAAGATTTTACCCATTTATTATACATTTTTTCATGTAATTTTTTATCAATAGCTTCTATTCTTAATAATTCATCATTGATTTGTGAAATATCATTTCTTATAACTGGTGAATTATTTCCAGCAGCTATTGAACCAATTAATACTTTTAATCTATCTGTTAATTCTTTTGGATCTTGATAATAAGTAATACTTGATCCGACCATTTTAGATTTTCCTGATGACTTATGAGGTGGCATATTACTTAGCATATTTAAATCATTAAATATTTTTACAGCATTCATTGAATATTTTGTTTTAGGATTGTATCTCTTTGTTAATAGGCTTATAAGAGATTTATCAGCATCTGCTTCATAGATTAATTTACCACCACGATAAGCATTCAGTTTTAAATTTTTCATTAAGTTTGGTAAATCAATCATTAATCCACCATATTGATTATTTTGAATTTTATAAGCATTTCTTCTTGGTTGTTTATATCTTCTTTTTCCTAAACCTTGACCTTTTATTCCACGACTTATTGCAATTCCTATCAATCTTTCCTTAAAAATATTTAAAGTATTAAACTTTTTTATTTTTTCTAAAGTTTCTGGTTTAGGATTTTTTGCTTTGGGTTCAGCTTTTTTAATACCTTTTTCATCTGTTGAAATATCAACATTATTTAGTGTTTCTTTTATTTCTTTAATTGAATTACCGGCATCTTCAATTTGATTACTAATATCTTCAGCATCTTTATAAAATGATGGTAATTCATAACCATAATTAGCTAATATATCAATTGAATCTTTATTATTTAAAAATTTATCCAAATCATATTTTTCTATTGTTGATTTTGAAGGTTTTTCTGGTATTTTTGGTTTTTCTGATGTTGAAGGTTTTTCTTCATCTTCTGGTTGTATTTGTGGTAATTCTTGATTTAATGTATAAATATCTTGTATACCCTCTTTTATAGCTTTTTGATTTTGCATCATCTGTCCAGTCAAAGCAAGTTGATTTTCTTTCAACTGCTCAATTATTTTATCCTGTTTTTCATCTGTCTTTTTCTGTTGTTCAACAATAGTTTCTTTTAATGGTTCTCTTAATGTTTTAAAATATTCACTCATAACAACATCACGGATTTTACCTTGATCTTTCACTTCATTTTTAGCTGCAGTAACAGCTTTAGCTATTTTATATCCTTTATATTCTGAATCTGCATACTTTTTGATATTTTCTAAATTCATTTTATTATAAGATTATATAAATATTTGTAAAAATAATATTTAATTTTATTCAAATTATCTAGCATTATAATAAAAAAAGTATGAAAATCCCAAATTATGATTCGAATCAAAAAACAAAGTCTAAAAAACTATGTAATTTCTTAGATGAAGATTTCAGAATGCTTATTGCTGGTCAAACCCGTTGTGGAAAAACAAACACTCTAATGCATATGATAAGATCCCCATTAGTTTACTATGATAAAATTTATTATTATGGTCCTAATCATAATCAAGAAAAATTACAAGATCTTAAAAAAATAATGTCTCGAATTAGTGAAAAAGTTGGATACTCTGTTTTAGAATTTCCAGAAGATATAATGGAAACAACAGAATATCCAGAAGATAATAGAAAAATTGTTGTATTTGACGATCTTGTTAATGCTACAGATGGAATTCAGAAAAAAATAGCAAATCATTATACTGATGGAAGACATCATGGAATTAGTCCAGTGTATTTAAGTCAGAGTTATTATGATGTACCCTCAAAATTAAGATTAAATTGTTCTCATATGATATTATATCCACCTGTGAGTAAAAATCATTTGAATCTTATTGCAAAAGAAAATTTGATTGATCCAAATCTTTTTAATAAACTTAGACCTTATGAATTCTTGTTTTTAGATAAAGAACAAAAATCAGTTACTAAGAATTTTGATGAAAAAATATAATTATAAAATAAAAATGGGAATATTCAATAATATCAATCAATACACTAATATTGATATCAACGAATATATTAGACAAGTCAGTCAAGAAATACATGCAAATACAGGAATGAAATTGGATGCTAACAATAACTATGATATTGAACAAAAACGATTAGTAAATCTTGGAGAAGGTATTAATTCTTCTGATGCTATAACTAAACATCAATTTGAAACTGGATTAGAATCAAAACCTAATCCTACTGAAGTTATTCTTGTTAATGGAGCAAATCATATGACTGGTCATCTTGATTTAGGTGGAAATAGAATCGTTCGTCCTGGAGGAATTGAAATGAATCGAAAATTAATTACAAATATGGATACAGATGAGAATGATGATTTAGCAGCTGTAAATATGATTACTTTGAAGAAATATCATCCTAATGTACCTGCACATACTCATGAAGTTACTAAAAATATAGATTTGAAAGAACTTTTTAATGTTATACAAAGTAAGCAACAAAGTTTTGGTTATTTAACACAAAATTATAACAATGTAATTTCTTATAATGATGCAAAGAATATTTTCTTATCACGTTTAGAAGTGTCTCCAATGAGTGTTGATATTAATATCAATAATAATCGAATATATAATCTATCAAAATTACCTACATTTGATCATGAAGTACCGAATAAAGAATATGTTGATCAACAAGATAATATCTTAAACAATATGATAAGTGATTTAAACACAAGAAAATTAAGCAATCCTTCTGGAAAAGACCTTATAATGCAAAGTCAAAAAATTAGGGGATTGTTAACAGATGAAAATGATCCAAATTCAGCAAGCAATGTTCAATATGTTAAAACAAAAACCAGTGAAAATACTACAAAAATAACTAAATTAGAACAAGATTATAAAGATTATGTTAATAAATCTCATATCTCTTCTACTTTTTACCAAAAAGATCAATTTAGATATTTAATGGAAAATGTTAATGAAAGTAGCAGTGAATATGGAATTACAGTATTTGGAATAAATGATTTTTCGGGGAGTCCTCATTTATTCAATAAAAAAGCATATGATTTTAAAATAAATAAAAGTTCAAGTGATAATAAATACTCAGGAAGACTTAGTTTCAATTTATATAAAATTCCTGAAGGAGAATATACTATTTGTATTGAATTTTTTCCACTTTCTATGACAAATGTGAGTGTTGATGTTGTAAGTACAAGTTTAAATATTAATCAACAATCTACAAAAAAGTTTTCTAATTATACAAGATCAATTATTCATTTACATAAATGGAAGATTTCCCCACCTGAGTATATTTATGTTGACATGAAATGCGATGGAATTTCATCTTCTCCTAATCAAGGACAAGGATATTTAATTATTTATGGTGTTAAAAATTACGTAGCAGACGTTGAATCAAGTGTTTATGATTCACCATTCAATTTTGAAAATAAGAAAATGGAGATGCAGACGGATATTGTTATGAATAATCATGATATTAGTATTAAAAATCCAACAAAAGATGATCAACCTGTTAGTTTAGCTTTTTTAAAATCGTTGAAACAATATTTTGTCATTACAGGTTATCATTCTAGTACTGATGGATTTTATGTAAAATTCAATTCTGGAATAAATTCAATCGCTTTTCCATTTGATTGCACTTTAGAAACATTAAACTCTTTCGTTCTTAGCAGAGTAATTACAAACTCTGTTCGTTTTAATATAAAAATAAAAATAATTGGTCAACCAGATAGAATTTTAATTTCTAATGATAATGTTGAACAAACTTTTACAAATATTAATCTACTATATAGAAAAAATGCAAGATTTAGCATTGAAATAGTAAAAAAAAATCCTACTGGTCTAGCTGATTATCCAAATATACCTATTTCATTTACTTTTACATTCAGTAAAAGTTTATTATAAACATTATAAATAAAATGACAATCACAAGAATAAAATCATTAAGAAATAAAAAAGAACAAAAAGATATATTTGAATTCAATCATATTGCTTCAACTTTAAATCCTGAGAAAATCCAACAAATAAAAGATTTATACTCTTTTTATCATAAAAAAACATGGATATATAAAAACAGTCAAAGTAAATACAAAAAAATAAATTATATTATGAATATTTCGTCTGTGTTACTAGCTTCAGTTGGTGTAATCACAGGTGGAATAACCTTAAACCCTATTATTTTAAGTGTTTTAACTGGAGCTGGAATAATATTAAAAACATATCATGAAATGAAAAATTACAAAGGTAAATTAGATATGGTTAAATTTGGATTTACAACTTATGAAAAAGTGTTGACTAATTTACGAACAGCAATGAGAGGTGGTGAATTCGATTATCAGAAATTCATATCTGATATGAAACTTTTAGATCAAGAAATGATTGAATTAACACCTACTTCATCGAAGATTGAAAAGAAATACATTAAAAAGTTTAAGACGTAAGTAGTGTCAAAACAAACTGCAAGTGTTTGTATTTCAAGACTTTGTTAATCACTGTCAATAAAATTCACTGACCAAATACTAAAAAACCTTATATCTAAACAACGAAACAACGAAACAAGTAGTTATAAAAACCAGTAGTGTAGATCTCCCTCAAAGTACTAAATCCCCACATTTTTCCGAAAATCCCCCGAGCGAGCGAGCCGAAGGCGAGCGAGTGAGGTCATAATTTTTTACAGTTCAGTCATTTCAAACAAATATTACATTTCATGAATTTATTTAAGTTATTTAAGTTATTTAATTCTTAGAATTTTTTTTTTAACTTAGTTAAGTAGAAACAACTCTTACAAAATGTTTTCATGTGTAAGAGTTGTTTATTTCCGTTTTAAAAAAATTTTTCTAAAATGAAAATCAATTTAAATGACAGAAATCAATATCACGGTTTTAATCAGGATTTTAAAATACTCGGTACTAAAAATTGAATGACAGGGATTTTCGGAAAAATGTGGGGATTTAGTACTTTGAGGGTGGTCTACACTACTGGTTTTTATAACTACTAATATCAAAATGAATATTTTATTAAAAGTGGAAAATGATAATAATATTATTTTCAGACATAATGCTGCTCCGGATTCAAAAAATTAAGATTATGGTGTCCAAAAATTATTTTCAATGGAGAGGGAATGAAGTTGTATCTTGAAAATTATTTGAAACCAAAAAAATGGACTTATCTAAGAGAACATAGTGAGATATCACAATAAAATGGATAGAAAACTAATTACTGATTTGGATACAGATGAAGATGATGATCTTACCGCTGTGAATATGATAACTCTGAAAAAGTATCATCCAAATGTTCCTGCTCATACTCATGAAGTTACTAAAAATATTGATTTGAAAGAACTTTTTAATGTTGTCCAATCAAAACAACAGACTTACAAATATTTAGGAGCAAATTATAACAATCTTATGTCTTTTAGTGATACTAGGAATATTTTCGTATCTCGTAAAGAAATGTTTCCAATGGAAACTGGATTAGATATGGGAAATAATACTAATTATAATGTAAAAGATCCAACAGTAGCAGATCAAGGTACTGATAAAAGATATGTTGATAATTTAGTAAATATAAAAGCTGATAAAACATATGTTGACACAAAAACTAGTAATAATAACACAAGAATAAATAATAATACTGCTGCAATCATCGATCTAAAAGTAAATAAACTTAATGCAATTGATTTTGGTGTTGAAGTCATTAAATTACAACAAGAATATAAAGATTACGTTAATAAGTCTCATATCACTTCAAGTTCTCATTTGAAAGATGAATTCAGATATCTGATGTCCGATGTAGATGAATCGAGAAGTGAAAATAATATTGTAGTGAATGGAATCAATGATTTTCTTAGTCCAAATTCACCTCATTTATTAAATAAAAAAGCTTATTATCTCCAAATAACCAAAGATATTAACAATTTATATTCTGGAAGACTTGGTTTTAATATGTATAAACTTCCTAAAGGTGAATATACTATTTGCATTGAATTCTTTCCAGTTACAATGAATAATGTGAGTGTTAATGTTGTAAGTACAACTGTAAGAATTAATCAACAATCAACAAAACAATTTTCTGATTATTCAAGATCAATTATTCACATGCATAAATGGGTTGTTACAAAGCCAGATTTTATTATGGTAGATTTAAAATGTCAAGGAACACCTGAAATGCGTAATCAAGGACATGCACATCTTATAATTTATGGTGTTAAAAATTATGTAGCAGATGTTGATTCAAGTGTGTATGATTCACCCTTTATGTTTGAAAATTCAGATATGGTAATGCAGACGGATATTAATATGAATAATCATGATATTAGTGTTGAAAATCCAACAAAAGATGATCAACCTGTTAGTTTAGCTTTTTTGAAATCGTTGAAACAATATTTTATCATTCCAGATTATCATAAAAAAGTGGATTATATGTGAGATTTAATGTCAGATCAAGTATGATCCATCTTCCATTTGATTGTATCTTAGAATCAATACATTTAAGAATTCTTGAAGCATTAGAATCACCTCCTAATTCTATTAGTTCATTTGAAATAAGAATAAATTCAAGACCTAATAATAAAATTTTATCTTTAATTAATCCAAGTATTCGAGAAAATTTCACAGATATTAATTTACAACTTAGAAAAGATCATGATTTAATTATTGAATTACATAAAAAAATCCCGCTAATCCATTGGACTGGTTAAATTTACCTATTTCATTTACTCTTATCTTCAGTAAAAGTTTATTAAACATAAATAAAATGAGCATCAAAATAATGAAATCATTAATAAATAAAAACACACAACAAAAAGATATATTCGAATTCAATCATATAGCTTCAACTTTAACCCCTGAGAAAATCCAACAAATAAAGGATTTATACTCCTTTTACCATAAAAAAACATGGATATACAAAAACAATCAAAGTAAATACAAAAAAATAAATTATATTATGAATATCCTCTCTGTTTTACTAGCTTCAGTCGGTGTTATCACAGGTGGAATAACCTTAAACCCCTTTTCTCCTAGGTGTATTAACAACAGCTGGAATACTCTTAAAAACATATCATGAAATAAAAAATTACAAAGGCAAATTAGATATGGTTAAATTTGGATTTACAACTTATGAAAAAGTATTGACTAATTTACGAACTGCAATGAGAGGTGGTGAGTTTGATTATCAAAAATTTATATCTAAAATGAAACTTTTAGATCAAGAAATGATAGATTTGACAACCACCTCATCAAAGATTGAAAAAATATAATAAAAAATATAAATCATACTTTTTTTGGGTTCAAATTTTAATACTTTAAAGTATTAAAATTATACGACACCAAATAGATCTCGATAATATTTTACATTTTCATGAAAAGATTCAAAATCTTTAACTAATTTTTTTAAATCATGATATGTTTCTGCACTCATTTCATAATCTCTATTACTATAATAAAGAAATAATAATAATGATTCAAATTTTCTTAAATCTTCATGAAGTTTAAGAATATCTTAAATTGTTTCAAGGTTAACATTTTTATTTAAAGAATTATATTTTTTTAAATTAATTTCTTTTTTAACAAAATCCTACCATACATTATAAAAATATTTTGTTTCTTCTGAACGTTTTAGCGGTATTAATTCATCAACATTTTTATAACCTAGAATAATTAAAATCTTTTTTATAATAAAAATAATATTGATAATTCTTTTTATTTTATACTTTTCGTTTACTTTCTTGATTATTCTATCATTATCAATTTTAAAAAGTATTTCATTAATTTTTGAATGATCACTACTTTTAATATCAATCTTTTGTTGTACTTCTTCAATCTTTTTCACAAAATAATACTTTCTATGATAAACTGATTTTCTTCTATAACAACATCTTTCCCAATCAGATATATCAACATGATTTAATATTCTTTGAATTTGAAGACCACAATCACAACAAATTTCTACATTATCAACAATCTCTTTATTTTTTTGTTCACAGATTTCATGATCATATTTTGGTTTCTTCTTTTTACATGGTTTTTTATATTTCTTTAATATTGAAGTATATAAATCAATCTCTTCATCTGTATACATCTCCTCTTTCATTTTATTTTTTTAAACCTTTTTTATATTTTTTATATTTAATTTCTTCATCAAGATCAGGTATCCAAAATAATCTTCTTAAATATAAAAATAAAATATCTCTTTTTGTAAATTCAATCATCTTTTATTATATAAAATATTTTTTATCTTAATGCTAAAGTATTCATTTTATTTTTACAAATTAACCTTTTATCATCATTTGCTGATAATGCTACTTTATTCATTTTCATTGAGTAAATTTCATGATTTTTACTTCTTATTATATTCATTGATTTCATTACTTCTTTTTCAGAAAATAAACAATTTTTATAATCTTCAAATGTTATTTCTCTTTTAATCACATTCTTTTTTATTCCTTTACATTTCTTCTCTTCTTTTTCGTTTTCAATTTTAAAAGAATAAAGTTTAGGACGAAGTCCAACAAAATGAGTTATTTGCTTACCACAAGCTTCATCCTTAAACATTCCTATCACTTTCTTTTTTATTCCAGTTTTAATTCCAGATTCATGTCCTTCTAGATAATCTGATGTATCAAACTTTTTCTTAATATCTTTTTTTATATCAATAAAAATCATCTGTTTTAATTTCATACATTAATGAATCCGTATCAGTAAAAAGTAATTCAGCTTTATCTCCATATTTCTTTCTAATATAATTATAATGAAAATCATACATATGTAATTTTGATAAATCAAGAACTGCTTGACCAACATAAATTGGTTTATTAAAAATATTTATGTTTTTTCATATGAACTGCAATTAAATTAGAATCAAATATTGTTGATCTATCAAAATTTGGTTTTGATGATAATATGCTTGCTTTTTCTTTATTATCTATCAATGTTACATTTTGTCTTTTTCTTATGTTTTCAATTGTTTTACCGAAAACTGAATTATTCATTTATTTAAAAAATCTTTTTCAAAACTATTCTTTGATACTTTTCTTAATTCTGTATTTTTTTCTATATAAGGTTTCATCCATTCTGATTGAATAAATCTTATTCCTCTATGTACTTTTTTTAAGTTTAAGTCCAAGTTCAAGACATTGTCCAAGATTTCTATAATGTATAACATAATTCTTTTTTTGTAAAAATTTCCAACAAGTTTCTCAACTCCATCAAAATCTAACTTCTCTGGAGCAAGTGGATAATCATTATGTTCATCCCATAATTTTTTTGGATATTCAAGATCTACTTCAAATATATAACCATGATTTGTAATTCTCTGTTCTAAAAGTTTAATTACATTTTCTTTTGTAAGTTTTTATCTTCCATCCATCTAAAACCACGTGTTGGAAGTTTTTGAATCATTGAGCAACCATAAAGATTATTAGCATCTAAATATGTAATAAATTTTGATTCGTTTTCGGGATTATAATTTTTCATATATTTATTATTTGCTTCTGAATATCTTTTTGATATATGAGTTATACCACCTCTAATTCCTTTTTCAAACGTCATTAACATAGCATAATCATGTAATAATTGAAGTCTTTGTTTCGTTTCTTTAAGACAAGCACCCCAGGCTAATCCAGGTGATGTGAAATAGTGTGCTGGGTCTAAATTGTCATGTTTTAAACAAGTCTTACGAAAGTTTTCAAAAACATCAGCTAAAAGTAATACATCTGACTTTAAATATAAATCATGATAATCTTTAATAGTTTTACAATTGAAAGAAGACCAAACATTTTGTGCATGAATATAATCAGAGTCTGAAATATGTTCATCATTTAATTTAGAATAAAACTCTGATTTTGGTGGTAATTGTTTTTCTTGAAATTTATCTATTGAAGTAACATAATCATATGGATAAACTCCTTTTCTTGTTAATAATTCAATGTTATTATATACTTATATTATGAAAATCTTCTGGTTGTAGATTTGAAACAAGATTTGCTAAAGACGTTTGCATAAACTTAAATGAATCAATAAAACGAATTTCAAAATTTAATGATACTATTTCATTTGTCTTTTTTGATTTATATTCTTCAACTTTAATTTTCTTAGAAAATGAAATATATTTCTCTTCTGTTGTTGGAATACATGATAAATCACCTTTTAATCTTGATAATTGTTTAATGAAGAGATGTGAATCACGATCGAAACACTTTGTACTTATTATAAAATCGTAAAGACTGATAGTTTGCAGTTATTAATCGTGAAGAGCGTCACTTGCGATTAATAACTATGAAAAACATTTCAAGGCGCTTGAAAAGAAAGAACTTTCTTTGAAAGCAAGTTAGCGGGACATATTCATTCAACGCACTTCCGGACTTCAGAATGAAACTCTAACTTACAAAAAAAAATGCTCTTATGAAAAAGTGTTTACAAGCGAATTTCAGATAAGCTTACTCATTCACGGCGCATATGATAAATTGAAATCTTCAAACACCATAAAATTGTACATCGTCGAATTTCGCGGAATAAGCATCATCACGGGGGAAAAAACACATCACAGCCAGAAAAGCAGTTAAATGTTTTGCGAAACAAGACTTAACATGCACGGTATAATTTGTTGTTATGATGTAACTTGCTTACAAGGTTTATAAAACTTCGAGCGAAAAATTGAAATCTGACCGCCGTTCGATTATGCAAATTAAGATCACACCGGCATGAAAATGTACTGAGTTTTCGCTTCGTCTTCGCCAAAATACTCTTTCAGATGAGAAATAAAATAATAATATATCGTTTACTAAAGGACTTTTACTCAAGAAAAAGATCTGTTTTAGTTGAACGTGTTCTGCACGAAGAGGTTTGATGGTCTTCGATGCCCGGCTTCGATGCAAACGGTCTGGAAAAACATCGGGTGTCACGCAACAGGCGAGGAATTTTTCTTCCAGGCTCTAGTGAAACTTCAGTAAAAAGAATGCTTATCAGGTTAAGATTAAACCTCTAAAATAGCAAAGCTATGTCTTATGCTTACAGTTCCTTTTAAATAAAAGATCCTTTTCAACCTGTTTAATTTCTTACTAGACCGCAGTGCATGCAGATATGTCGCATTGTGTTATCTGTTTTTAGCGGTTTTTCAGCATATAAGCGAGGACTTTGTGTTTAAGACCCATCCAGCTAGCCACACAACCTGATAAAACGATATTAAATGGTCCACATTGCTCGTTTCCCCTTACAAAATCACTGATACAAGAAATCTTGGTTTTAGCGGTAAATTGATATTTTTACGCGGGAAAAATAGGATAGCATATTAAAGCGTGACTGAAATAAAAAAACGGTAAACACTAAAGGCGCTGTTACACTAGGCAATATTTCGTGCAACTTGTCTCGCAACAACTAAAAACCGTGCGTTGCGATGCTGCGAGACAAGTTGCCTGGAGGGTGTTACACTAGGCAATGTTTCTTGCAATTTGTCTCGCCCGACGGTGAAAGGAGCAATTTCATTGGCTAAAGTCACAAAACGTTGCGACACAAGTTGCAGGAAACGTGTTACACTACGCAACGCTTGAAAAATTCGTTGCGGCGTGGCGAGAATCGTTGCGAAAAGTAGAACCGACTTCTACTTCTCGCAACGATTGCGGCAACAAAAAAACGCGAGAAATGTTTGTTGCGGGGTATGTTACACTGGGCAATTTTTCATGCAACTTGTGTCGCAACAAAATTGCGAGACAAGTAGCACGAAACATTGCCTGGTGTAACAGCGCCTTAAAAAAGCGACAGACATTGTAATCGGTTTAATTAAGGGAAAAAAAACAACCGATCAAGTACAACAAACTCAGATGAAGTATTAACCTGGTGAAAAACAATGGCTCACCTTTGGCGTTCACAAGTGTGGCAGAAACAACGGTCATGCAACGGCCATGCGGCTCTAAAAATTCCTTTGTGAAGTCTTGTCCTTTATATTTGTTCTTTTCCGTCAGCAGTGATTTATACAGCTGTCGATGTTTTGATTCAGTGATTTGCGCTTGGTAAATTGTCACTTCTCCAACCCTGCATGGTGAACATTTCAGCACTCATTCAGTTCTTGCAAAGAAATCCGACGCATTATTTTTTTCAGTCATTGGCGGATTTCCATCCAAAAATTTGGAAACCCGCTGTTTCAGAAGTGGTTTTAACCGTGGTGAAAATTCCTTGATCCGAGAAATGAGTCCAACTTGACCTCTTTTTTTCCTTTTAAAGCAGTGTACGATAAATAAAAATGATTTTCGGTAAGCGCCTCGTTTGATTCTCAGGCGGTCAATTTTCCTGGAGCTGGTCAATTGCGTCAACGTGCATCTATAGCAACCAATTGCAGAGCTTGCTGTCAAATTTTCTCCAATCACAGAGCTGGCTGTCAAAATGTCTCCAATCGCATAACTGGCTGTCAAATTTGTGTCAAGTTGTAGCCAAGATCTTCCCATCACGAGAAAGGTCCTTTTTAACGTCAAATTGTAATTGACTAAATTCTTTTTTCAACTGAACTGTAAAGCAACTCGTCGACGACGCTGAATTCAACGAAAAGATTTAAAAGGGCTTTCGCAACGAAAGCATGTTTTCGCCTGTTAAATAAAGTATTCCGTATGCCTTAAAAAACCGTTCAAAATTAGTCTGCCCATTTCCGATATCGAAAATTCTAATTTCGGGGTCGGGAATTAGTTTTCGACATCGGAATTCGATTTTCTATTTTCGGGGTCGGGAATTATTGATTTCTTATTTTCGGGGTCGGGAATTAATTATCGCCATCGGAATTTGGTTCCCCATTTTCGGGGTCTGGATTTTCGATGTCGGAATCTCTTGCGGTACTCGAAACATCCCGACAGAAAAGACTGTCTGGATTTTCATTTCCGATGTCGGAATTACCTGATGGATTATTCCGTCAAATACTGCAAATCGAGTCGGAGGCCGGTTATTTCGCATTTTTTTTTTTGTTATTTAATTAATATTATATTATATTATATTATATTATATTATATTATATTATATTATATTATATTATATTATATTATATTATATTATATTATATTATATTATATCTTAATTCATTTTATATCAATTTTTAGGATGAAAGGATGAAGAAAAGTGTTTTAAATAAAACTCAACTCAGCCCATAGATTTTGCACCATTTGTCTGTTTATTTATGCCGTAACTCTGTAAAAAATGATGAATGTGCTGTTATTATTATCCGTGTGAACAGTCGCCTTTTGAAAGGACATGAACCACTTGTTACGTAATTTAACCATGTAAAGTTAGTTTTATAAACATATTACTTTACCAAATTTGGGGCTGAAATGACAACAAATGAAGATAAGTGAGTACAAGAGCAGATAAAGGGATAACTTGTAAACACCAGAATAAAGAAAAGGGTCTGTCTCTCTCTCTTTATTTTTGTACTGTCTCTCGAGGTCTTCAGTATTTCATTTCATTTAAAGCACGTATGTTAAAAAAATTATTTTCCTAAAGCATTTAGCTTTACAGCATTCCCTTTGTGCTTCCTGATAAATATTGTCGATTTCGCCCATTTTTTTTTCACAATAGACAATATTCGTATTCACGGTAATGAACTGGGACTAGCGTGCAGTCGAGGCTCGACTGTTAGCTGTTTCAGTTGAATACCGAGCCCTTTTTCATAATGGCGGCCAATTTATTTATTCTTTTATATGTATGTTAATTAGCCTCATTTTGTAGTAATATTCTTTTGAATTTTGCACACGTTAACGAGGCCACTAGAGCTAATTAACATAGATATAAAAGCATAAATAACTCGCCCGCCATTATGAAAAATGTGTAAATTACAAAAATACACTTCATTCTTCAATACCTGTTCGACCCTGGAACAAAAAAAGCGGATGTCTTAACAGGGAGGGCTCTGGCGCGCGTTTCTCGAAACTCCCGAAGACTTTTCGGGCCCGAAAGCAATTTTTTTTAAATGTAGTTTCTAACGAAAGGCGTTGAAGTTTTTAGCCCACAAATCAGTTTAAGTTGTGTTGTAAACGTAAGATTTTATTGCTTGGCCTTCAAAATCAACAAAAAGCGAATCTTTATTTGTGAATATTCTGCAAGTAACACAGCTTTTCGGGTCCGAAAAAATTTCGGGACAGTGCGCGAGCGCCTGCGCAGTCGCCTGCACAAGCAATCTGCCCATTCTCCAGCCCGCGTTACCCTTGTCCTTGCCCCTCGTCGTCCGTTCCGCTAGACATGCGCAAAAGAGAAGAGAATGTCAACCGGCCGTCGCCGTAAATAAGAGGAAGAACAAGAACAAACAAATTCAACAAAAATGAGGGTAAGAGTTCAAACTTTTATTGCATATTAATGCATGTCATTTTATCGCTGTATATGTATGGAGTATGATTTACACCTGTAGCTAAACACTGTCCTTTATAGTGAAAACTTTTAACATGATGCTACTTTTTACACGACCCTGCTGTATTAAACCCGATGACTTTATTCGTTTTCTTACTCATAGTAGTACACTTTAAAGGAGCTATGTCAGGATGATTTTGAGGTTTTTGGGTCAAAACTTCCCCGAGTTAAAACCAAGTACCTTTGTCACACACACAAAGTGCTCATAGAACACTACGAGGAAGATATCAGTTGAGTTAATTTTTGAAGAAAAAAATAGACCATTCTTGGTTTGCAACCACTTGACAAGGCGGCCATGTTCGTGGTCAATACAATACAATTTTTGTCGCAGAATTTGCATGAAAATAGAGTTTAGTTCCCAGCGGAGAGAAACGCTTTTGTTCTTGACCACCAACATGGCCACTGTGACGTCAAGTGCAAACCAGCAATAATCAAAGTTCTAGCAAGGTTGCCAACGCAGAAGCGATAAACTTGAAAAAATTGGGCGCAATCCATTTCCATCCTGGCCATCTGCAACCCAGATACTTATTTTACACTTGGAGAACTAGTAGAGTCGTAATAATGAAAAAAAAAAAATGAAAATAAAACTGAACCCTTATTTTGGGGTTAAGGGACGGATCATTATTTTTTTGACGGGGGGGGGGGTTGGGAAATTTTGAAATAAATTGTTTGCAGAGGCTATAAACACTGAAATAAATTGTATGCAAGCAAAAAATAAAGAAAAAAATTGTTTGCTGAAAGTGTAGAAGTTGGACGGAGACACAAAATAAATTGTTTGCAGCAGGTGCCGCATATAAAAAAAATGTTTGCATGCGAAAATTTTCCACCCCCCTCGTCAAAAAAATAATGGCCCGTCCCTAAAGGGTGGGTTTCACGGTTCGGTACATGTGACTGCTATGCTATTATTAACACAAAGAGTTAAAGAAACAAAAGAGGTAAAGCTTGTATTTTGTATTTAAATACCGGGCCCATAATAAACCTCCTGGTCTATCGTTTATTTGAGGTAGGGTGTTCATTTGTATCAGGCCTTATGTATGTGATTCTCATTTGTAAGTACATGTAGGTGTACTGACTTTGTAAACCACCTGCATGGTACCACAGTACTGTTTTTTTGTATGACAGGCATCTGTGACAGCTAAGGAAGGATGGGTTACCAATTGTCTGGTTAATTTGGCATTTTGATAGGTGAAAGCTTAGTCTGGCCTGACAAACTGAACAAGGAAATCTGATTTCAAAAATCTTGCATTTCTCTCAACAATAAAATTATCCTGCCATTTTGACCGGTGAAAGCTTAGTCTGGCTTGTCACATTTTTTGCTAAGGGGAGAAAATTATTTGCAGGCTTAACTACATTAAATTAATGTCTATTCATGTTTCGAGATTTTGTTTTTCCTCTCTTTTTCTTTTTGTCTTCGCCCCTTTCTTCTATTCGTGGCACTTCCTTCTCCACCTTCCTCCTTTGCTTTCAGATTGTCACTTGTATCTCTTTGAGGCATTGTGGTCAATGAAACCTCTGTCAAAGAAATAGTTGCCATCAGTTACCACAATAATAATCCCATGTGCAAGCAAAAAAATTTGTCAGTGTCTTTGTATATTTTCGTTAAATGTTTCCTTGTCCCCTTCCCATGGCCATGAGTTTAGTTAAAACAAATAATAGCTGTTTAAAATAGGTTTTCATTTGAGACCAGTCTGGACACTTCTCTGCTTATGTGCCACATATGATACATTTTTGCAATGGCTCAAGTGTGATGTCCAGAATAGAGCAGAAACTTTTATCAACCACAAAAGGCTATAAGCCAATAACATTCATTTACCAAGCATAGCTCGAGAGTATAATAAAAAAAAACATTTCTTATTTCCCGACATTGAGCAGCAAGCTTTTTTAAGAAATTCATGAAAATTGCACCTAATCCTTTAAAAAGTTATGATGGGAAATATCTTCAGGACGCCCACTGTTCAAATTCTGGAAAAAGCCTGTTGAGCATCCGCTATTATATAAATGTCATCATGGGCCAGTGCAGTAAGGATTTGAGTCTTCCCCTTTTTGTTGTTATATTTGTCTTTCACTGTTCTATTTTTTATCTTTGAATATCATGATCACTCAAAAATAAAAGCAGTAAAACAAACCTAATGTTCCAACCACTGGATTCTGTTTAGGTGTCCTTGGCATGGTTCCGCGAAATGTCACCTGAAAAACAAAAAAAAAGAGTGGAAGTATCATCGGCTAAAAATTATTTGGTGTCATTTAAGAGTTTATTCTGCGGAGCAAAGAAAAACTGTATAGTCTTGAGTTGTTAATTTCCTTTTGTTTATTTTCACATTTTGTTACACCTTGGTCACACCTTACATCCCAACACTTTATTCCTTAATGCTCCAGGTGTGAACCCATCCTTATTGAATGTATGGCTGTACAGGGAACACACCTTCCACCTCAATACAAGACATTAAAAGCTCCAGGTGCTTGTACACCTTCCGCCTCTAACACCTAACTACTGAAAGTTCCAGGTGTGAACCCATCCTTATTGATTGTATTGCCGTACAGGGAACACACCTTCCACCTCAATACAAGACATTAGAAGCTCCAGGTGTGTGTACACCTTCCACCTCTAACACTTAATACTGGAGGTTCCAGGTGTGAACCCATCCTTATTGATTGTATCACCATACAGGGAACACACCTTCCACCTCAGTACAAGACATTAGAAGCTCCAGGTGCTTGTACACCTTCCGCCTCTAACACCTAACTACTGAAAGTTCCAGGTGTGAACCTATCCTTATTGATTGTATTGCCGTACAGGGAACACACCTTCCACCTCAATACAAGACATTAGAAGCTCCAGGTGTGTGTACACCTTCCACCTCTAACACTTAATACTGGAGGTTCCAGGTGTGAACCCATCCTTATTGATTGTATCACCGTACAGGGAACACACCTTCCACCTCAGTACAAGACATTAGAAGCTCCAGGTGCGTGTACACCTTCCGCCTCTAACACTTAATACTGAAAGTTCCAGGTGTGAACCCATCCTTATTGATTGTATTGCTGTACAGGGAACACACCTTCCACCTCAATACAAGACATTAGAAGCTCCAGGTGTGTGTACACCTTCCACCTCTAACACTTAATACTGGAGGTTGCAGGTGTGACCCCATCCTTATTGATTGTATCACCATACAGGGAACACACCTTCCACCTCAGTACAAGACATTAGAAGCTCCAGGTGCGTGTACACCTTCCGCCTCAACACTTAATACTGAAAGTTCCAGGTGTGAACCCATCCTTATTGATTGTATTGCTGTACAGGGAACACACCTTCCACCTCAATACAAGACATTAGAAGCTCCAGGTGCGTGTACACCTTCCACCTCTAACATTTAATACTGGAGGTTGCAGGTGTGAACCCATCCTTATTTAATGTATGGCCGTACAGGGAACACACCTTCCACCTCAATACAAGACATTAGAAGCTCCAGGTGCGTGTACACCTTCCGCCTCTAATATTAATACTGAAAGTTCCAGGTGTGAACCCATCCTTATTGATTGTATGGCTGTACGGGGAACACACCTTCCACCTCAATACAAGACATTTGAAGCTCCAGGTGCGTGTACACCTTCCGCCCCTAACGCTTAATACTGGAGGTTCCAGGTGTGAACCCATCCTTATTGATTGTATGGCTGTACGGGGAACACACCTTCCACCTCAATACAAGACATTTGAAGCTCCAGGTGCGTGTACACCTTCCGCCCCTAACACTTAATACTGGAGGTTCCAGGTGTGAACCCATCCTTATGGTACACCCTATCTATGCATTGGAATGCAACTAAATGTAATTGTATGCATAAGTCTATCCTATTGAAGCTGAGAAATGCAAGTGTGTAGGTTACAAGAAATGTAAGGAAAATTTAGAAAAGTTTAAATGCAGGACATTTTCTGGTGTTTTTTTTTATTTTTTATGATTTTCTTATTTTTTTTTAAATTTAATTTATTAATTTTGTTTAAATAAAGTCTGATGAAAAAGAGCATGATCTTAATTTACCAATGAACAAACAAATTGAACCATAAAACACTTACCCATACCCTAGCCTCACCTCCCTTGCCCATACCCTATCCTCACCTTCCTTGGGCCCATACCCTCCCTATCCTCCCTTACCCATACCCTACCCTAACCTCCCTTACCCATACCCTACCCTAACCTCCCTTACCCATACCCTACCCTAACCTCCCTTACCCATACCCTACCTTAACCTCCCTTACCCATACCCTACCCTAACCTACCCTAACCTCCCTTACCCATACCCTACCCTTACCTCCCTCACCCATACCCTACCCTACCCTACCCTATCCTCCCTTACCCATACCCTACCCTAACCTCCCTTACCCATACCCTACCCTAACCTCCCTTACCCATACCCTACCCTACCCTAACCTCCTTTACCCATACCCTATCCTCACCTCCTTTACCCATACCCTATCCTCACCTCCCTTACCCATACCCTATCCTCACCTCCCTTACCCATACCCTACCCTAACCTTCCGTACCCATACCCTACCCTCCATTCCCTTGCCCATACCCTACACTTGCCTCCCTTGCCCATATCCTACCCTAACCTCCCTTACCCATACCCTCACCTCACCGCCCTTGCCCATTCCCACCCTCACCTCTCTTGCTCACACCCTACAAGCATCAGACAAATTACAGCCAATTTAATTTAATTTGGTCTCTGCTTAGAGCAGTTTCATATTATTTAAGGTAGATGTTGTAGTTTTTTTTGCTTTATTCAATATTTATTGTGTATTCATTTACTTATTTATTATTTTATTTAGTTATTTATTATTTTATTTACTTATTTACATCTATAATACAGTCGAGCCTCTCCTTACAGACACCTCCATAATATGGACACCTCTAATGGTCCCAAAGATGCATGTACCAAAATTCATACATTCCCTACCTCTATAGAACGGATACCTCTATAATGCGGACACTTGGGCACTTCCCTTTGGTGTCTGTATTTGGGAGGTTCGACTGTATATTTATGTGTTTATTTAATACAGTTACAACTGTTTATTTCTATTTCTCTTTTTATTATCTTTTATTTTATTTTATTATTATCTTTTATTTATCTTTTTATCGCAAGCTTTGAATGCACATGCACTGCCTATGAAGGGGAATGTTCTGTTCACACCTTTCACCACAACACAAGATATTGGAAGCTCTAGGAACCTTCCACTCAAACTCTTGATATTGAAAGTTCCAGATGCACAACTGCTGCGTATTCAGTATGTATTATGCACCTTCCACCTTGACACAAGATATTTGAAGTTCCAGGTACCTTCCACCCCAATTCTTGATATTAAAAGCTTCAGATGCAAAAAGGGCTGCCTATGCAGGGAAATGTACACATCTTCCACCTCAACACAAGATATCGCAAGCTTCAGGTGTGCTAGCTAACACCTTCCACCCCAATTCTTGATATTAAATTAATCATAAATAAAAATCCTCTGAAGGAATTTGGCATTTAAGAAAGATGAAGAGAAGCATCCTCTCCTCTCTCCTGTCCTCTCCTCTCCTCTCCTCTCCTCTCTCCTGTCCTCTCCTCTCCTCTCCTCTCCTCTCTCCTCTCCTCTCCTCTCTCCTGTCCTCTCCTCTCCTCTCCTCTCCTCTCTTCTCCTCTTCATCATTCATATAATTGCCAAATTTACAAAAAATTTACAAAAAAAGTTGAATGTATATGTTTTCAAATTATTAATATTATGGTGGCTGTGGATTTTTTTTTCTGACTACAATACACAAGACTAGGAAAAACTATTTTAAAAACCCTTGCTTTTGAGAGATGTATTAAATATTATTTTAAACAGCTGTACAATTATTATATGTTTAATTTTTATTTATTTATTTGGGTTTAATTATTTATTGATGATTTTTATTTAAATGAAGTAGAAACTAATTTAGAGGTAAAGAGGTTTAAGCCTCCACTTGTAAGTACATCTGCTTTGTACTTACTTCTTCTCTACACATGATTTCCTTCATTTCATTCTCATCCTGTAGAAACAACAAATAACATATGAAGTAGAAACATTATGCAGTTGTTTTTCATAGTGTACATATCATGGTAATCGTAGAGGACTGCCTGTGTTATTTTTATTTGTGTCTCCTTTCAGAAATTAGAGGTGCCAAATTGTTTAATGCCATCATTTCTTAGGAGTATATTCCTATAAAGAGGCAGTGTTATAAATACTTCAAACATTATAATTATACAACATATCTGTTTACATTACATCTGGGGTCAAGTATTAACCATTTGTGTAGTTATTAGCCTAAAGAAATTTGCTGTTACCTTTTCCACAAGTCTAAGCACATGCCTCTGTGTCTCCAGATTATTCTTTGGTGAGAAGGGCACCATTGTGGAGCGATCGAACTGCAACATAAAAGAGAATACATTAGACATGTAAAGAATCAGTGATAGGTTCCGTGAATTCTACTTTTTGACAAAAACTTGGATTTAGAAAAAAATATATTTATTTAAAAAAATACCCTATCATTTAGGAAAAAAATGTGGTACATTTTTCAAGTTTTACTAAAAGCCAGTGAAACTCAGAAATTTTGTTTTGTTATCGTATAGAAAAAACAAATCAATAAGCTGGTTTTCCTGGTCTTTTGTCTTTCCAAATCCATGTTTTTTTTTATCCCAAAAATGTGAATTGCTGGAACCTATCACAGATTGCAAGCTAGGAATATTTGAGGTTGGCGCAGTAGCACCCCATTTTTACCCAGAACTCCGTGCGAAAGAACAATAGGAGCCGACAAATAGCTTGTGTTTGCTTTACTCGCTCTGTGGCGCAAGGAAAGATGGAATAATTTATCACACAAACCTTGCTGGGCATCCAACATCACATCAATAAATAAAACCAAAACAAATTGAGCAATTACTTAGCCTTACTTTTCGCAGACACCAAAAGGAAAAGAGAGAAGGCGCTTTTGGCGCCCGTCACGCTACCAGCTGAACAAAGGAACTGTGTATGTGAGAACGTACGCACTGGAATCCCGATTTTTGGAACCAAACCCCGTTTCCCTTGGATTTGCTTCTTTGGGATTTTACCTCCGATTTTTCGAGCCCCCGAATTTTTAAACCAATTTCTGTTTGCCGATGTTTGAAGAA
>JAJGOT010000170.1:1445000-1447500 GCA_022457155.1 Cladopsammia gracilis | reverse complement strand
TTTACATGGTTAAAATACGTAACAAGTGGTTCATGTCCTTTTAAAAGGCCACTGTTCAAGATAATAATAACATCATTTTTTACAGAGTTACGGCATAAATAAACAGACAAATGGTACAAAATCTATGGGCTGAGTTGAGTTTTATTTAAAACACTTTACTTCATCCTTTCATCCTAAAAATTGATATAAAATGAATAAAGATATAATATAATATAATATTAATAAAATAACAAAAAAAAAAAACGAAATAACCGGCCTCCGACTCGATTGTAGTATTTGCGACGGAATAATCCATCGGGAAATTCCGACATCGGAAATGAAAATCCAGACAGTCTTTTCTGTCGGGATGTTTCGAGTACCGCAAGAGATTCTGACATCGAAAAATCCAGACCCCGAAAATGGGCCGATGGCGATAATTAATTCCCGACCCCGAAAATAGAAAATCAATAATTCCCGACCCCGAAAATAGAAAATCGAATTCCGATGTCGAAAACTAATTCCCGACCCCGAAATTAGAATTTTCGATATCGGAAATGGGCAGACTAATTTTGAACGGTTTTTTAAGCCATAATTCCGCGTAGAAATGTTATCCTCTCAACTCACCTGAATTCACCTGATGCGAGCGAAAATTTCATATTTAGTAAAAAAAAAACTTAAAGGAATTTATTGTTGTTAATTTGAGCGCACAATAAATGATTTTTTTTTCTGGATCAACGGATCGGGATCGACCACGCCGTGGCATGTTCGAACACGGCACTATTATTAAATTCGAGTGCAAAATTCATGCATCGGTTTCTGAGAGTATTTCGGTAGTCGCCTCCCTAACGAACACCGATTGTTCTTATTTTCAATACGCCATTTACCCAACGGTTCTGTCGTTTGGTTTGAATTTCAGGTTAAATGACACCCGTCATCAAGTCATTCCAGCCTAGCGTGATCTGTAGTGCGAGTGGGATGAATTCACGATTAATAATGTGAAGGACTTTTTAACAAATCTTACCAGCCTAGCGTGATTTGTAATGCGAGTCATTCACGATTAATAACTATGTTTGGCACACGTTTACAGTTAATAATCGTGTAATGCGCGAATATTAACTGTGTCTGACAGACATTTACAGTTATTAATCGTGAGTTGCCCATTTCCACGGACAAATTTAACTTGACTATCCGCCATTACAAAAAAGAAAACTAACGTTAAGTCTACTTTCCACATGCAGGGCTTGTTATAATTAATAATTTATAATTTGTTCGCGAGCGATATTTTCCTAATCTTCCTTTTCAACGAAGAACAACGCGAGCATCGCCATTAAACATAGAAGGCCGAGTCGCCTTCCGAACGAACAGCGATTGTTCTTATTTTCAATACACCATTTACCCAACGGTCTGTCGTTTGGTTTGAATTTCAGGTTAAATGACATCTCATCAAGTCATTCCAGTCTAACTTGATCTGTAGTGCGAGTGGGATGAATTTACGACTAATTGTGAAGGACTTCTTATCAAATCTTACCAGAACAGCGTGATTTGTAATGCAAGTCATTCATGATTAATAACTATGTTTGGCACACGTTTACAGAATCGTGTAATGCGCGAATATTAACTGTGTCTGACAGACATTTACAGTTATTAATCGTGAGTTGCCCATATCCACGGACAAATTTAACTTGACTATCCGCCATTACAAAAAAGAAAACTAACGTAAAGTCTACTTTCCACAGGGCTTGTTATAATTAATAATTTATAATTTGTTCGCGAACGATATTTTCCTAGTCTTCCTTTTCGACGAAGAACAACGCGAGCGTCGCCATTAAACATAGAAGGGCCAGTCGCCTACCTAACGAACACCGATTGTTCTTATTTTCAATACGCCATTCACCCAACGGTCTGTCGTTTGGTTTGAATTTCAGGTCAAATGACATCTCATCAAGTCATTCCAGCCTAGCGTGATCTGTAGTGCCAGTGAGATGAATTCACGATTAATAATTTTGAAGGACTTCTTATCAAATCAAACCAGCCTAGCGTGATTTGTAATGCGAGTCATTCACGATTAATAACTATGTTTGGCACACGTTTACAGTTAATAATCGTGTAATGCGCGAATATTAACTGTGTCTGACAGACATTTACAGTTATTAATCGTGAGTTGCCCATATCCACGGACAAATTTAACTTGACCATCCGCTATTACAAAAAAGAAAACTAACGTAAAGTCTTTCCACAGCTAGTATCCACAGCCGAATTTTTTAGGGGTCAAAATTTGTATTGAGCTTGACTTCTATTCGATTTAATTTTTTGGTTTCAGTATAACAAGCCCTGTGGAAAGTAGACTTTACGTTAGTTTTCGTTTTTTGTAATTGCGGATGGTCAAGTTAAATTTGTCCGTGGAAATGGGCAACTCACGTAACTGTCAGACACAGTTAATATTCACCGTTACACGATTATTAACTGTAAACGTGTGCCAAACATAGTTATCAATCGTGAATGACTCGCATTACAAATCACG